>JAJPUD010005292.1:135217-163549 GCA_023553655.1 Myrmecobius fasciatus
CTGGTTCTGCTGATTTCACTCAGCAGAACCAGGAGATCATTATACATGGCAACAACAATACTATATGATGATCCATTCTGATGGACATGGCTCTCTTCAACAATAAAATGTTTCAAACCAGTTCCAATTGTTCAGTGAAGAAAGCCATATACCCCCAGAGAGAGGGATACAAAATGTGGACTACAACATAACATTTTCATGCTCTATATTGATGTTTGTTTACATTGTGTTTCCTTTTTCTGTTTTTTTTTGTTCATGTAGATACAATTTTTCTTGCACAGCAAGATAAGTATGGAAATATGTATACATATATTTGACTTGTTCAGTATTTTAATATAATTAACATGTAGTGGACCTACTGCCATCTAGGGGAGGGATGGGGACTAGGGGGAAAATTTGTAATGGAAAGCTTTGTAAGAATCAATGTTGAAGAACTACCCATACATGTGTTATGCAAATAAAAAGCTTTAAAAAAAAAACAAATTTGGAGTTGCATATTTTTCAAAATGTTCTTTCCCTTCTCCCTAAAATGTTAAGCAACTTGATATACAAGTTATATATGTGCAATCATGAAAAATAAATTTCCATTCTAGCTATATGAAAGAACCAAAAGGGAAAAAAAAATGAAAAACATTAAGTGAAAATAATATGCTTGGAATTTGCATTCAGGATCCATTAATTCTTTCTCTGGATATAGATAACATTTCTATTATAAGTCCTTTGGGATTTGTATTCCTGAGAAGACCAAAGTCATTCATAGTTGGTCTCTGCACAATGTTGTTGGTATTGTTTCAATGTTATCTGGATTCTACTTGCTTCATTTTGCATCAGTTAATATATGTGTTTCCAGGTTTTTTTTTCCTTTCTTAAATTCCATTTATCTTTTCTTATATGTGTGATAATATAATATAACAATAATTCAGTTGTTTCATTCCATTTATATATCACAACTTTTCCATCTATTGTCCAACTTATGGGCATTCCCTCAATTGCAATTTTTATTTATTTATTTTTTTTTATCACCGCAAAATGAGCTGTTATGAATAAAATTGCATATGTAGATCCTTTTCCATTTTTGTGATCTTTTTTTTGGATAGAAATCTAGTAAAGATATTGATAGATTCAAGGAAATGCAGCTTGCTTTTTGAGCATAGTTCCAAATTTTTCTGCACAATGGTTACATTAGTTTATAACTCCACTAATAGTGTATGTATCCTAATTTTTCCACATCTTCAACTTTATCATTTTCCTTTTTTTTGTCATATTAGCCAATCTGATAGATTTGAAGCAGCACCTCAGAGTTTATTTTAATTTTAATTTCTCTACAAAATAATGATTTAGAGCTTTTTTTCATATGACTAAAGCTAATTTTGATGTCTTCACTTGCAAAAATGACCATCTCTTGGTCATTTTTAAATTGGGGAATAACTTATATTTTGATAATTTGACCCAGTTCTCTATATATTTGAGCAATTAAACCTTCATCAGAGACATTTGTTGTAAACATTTTCCACCTTTCTGTTTTTCTTCTTATCTTGATTGCATTAAATGTGTTTGTACAGAACCTTTTAAAAATTTAATATAGTCAAAATTATGCAATTGTCCAAAATATCTCTATTTCTTGTTTGGTCAAAAATACTTTTTAAAATAGTTTTTTTTTTTTTAATTTTCAAAAGAAATGCAAGGATTATTTTCAACATTTACCCTTGCAAAACCTTGTGTTCCAAATTTTTCTCTCTTCTTCTCACCATCTCCCCTAGACAACAAGTAATCTAAAATATGTTAAATGTGGACAGTTCTATACATATTTCAAAATTTATTATGTTACACAAAAAATCAGATCAAAAAAGAAAAAGTGAAAAAGAAAACAAAAAGCAATTAAGCAACAACAAAAAAATAGAAATGCTATGTTTGTCCCACAATCTATCCCGACTGTCCTCTTTTTGAATGGAGATGGCTCTCTTCATCACAAATCTATTGGAATTGATATGAATCACCTCATTGTTGAAAAGAGCCATGTCCATCCAAAATGATCATTGCATAATATTTCTGCTGTGTACAGTTTTTTCTAGGTCCTACTCACTTAATTTAGCATCAGTTCATCTAAGTCTCTCCAGGCTTTTCTAAAATCATCCTGATGATCATTTCTTATAAAACAATAATAGCCTATAACATTCATATATGATCAATTATTCAGCCATTACCTAATTGATAGACATCCACTCAATTCCAACTACAAAAAGGGCTGCAACAAACATTTTTGCACATGAATGTCCTTTTCCCTCTTTTATGATCCCTTTAGGATACAGGCCCAGTAGAGATACTACTTAAGCAAAAAGGATGCACAGTTTGATAGTCCTTTGGACATAGTTCAAAATTGTTCTCCAGAGTGGTTGGATCAGTTCATAACTTCACTAACAATATATTAATGTCCTAGTTTTCCCACACCCTCTCCAACATTTTTCATTATCTTTTCCTGTTATCTTAGCCAATCTGAGAGGTTTATGATACCTCAAAGTTGTCTCAATTTGCATTTCTCTGATCAATAGTGATTTAGAGCATTTTTTCATATGAATATAAATAAATGGTTTTAATTCTTTCCTCTGAAAAGTGTCTGTTCAAATCCTTTTGGTCAAAAATTCTTATCTCTATCCTAGATCTGACAAATACACTATTCACTGCTCTCCTGATTTGATTATGGTGTCACTACATAATGTTCCGTTTTTTATCTTATCTTGGTATATGGTATAAGCTATTTTTTTTTCTTTTGTCATACTGTTTCACCAGAAATTTTTTGTCAGACAGTGAAAGGTATTTTGTTTGTTTTTATTTTAGAAGCTGGAGTCTTTGGGTTGATCAGATACTAGATGATTAGTATCATTTACTATTGTATCTTGGTGTACCTAATCTGTTCCAATGATCTACCACTCTATTTCTTCGCCAGTACCAAGTAGTTAAGAAATTTACCACTTTATAATATAGTTTGAGATAAACAACCTTCCTTTGCACTTTTTCCCATTGATTCCAATGAAATTCTTGACATTTTGTTCTTCCAGATAAATTTAATTTTTTCTTGTGCTATAAAATCATATTTTGAGTAGTCTTATTAATAGGGAATTGGATAATCAAATTAACTTAGGTATTGCTATCATGTTGTTGTTGTTGTTGTTTTAATTGGCTTGATGTATCCATGAGCAATTGATATTTTTCCAATAGTTTGGATCTGACTTTATTTGTGTGAAAAGTATTTTCACACTTCCTGGGTTAGTTTTGGCAGGTAATCTATCAAATATTTCAAATTGTCTAAAGTTATTTTAAGTGGAATTTCTATCTCTTGTTATTGGGTTTGGTTGATAATATATAGAAATTGAAATGGTTTATATGGGTTTATTTTACATCCTGCAATTTAGCTAAAAACAGGTTGATTATTAATTTCTAATTATCCTCTAGATTTATTTTAGTATATCATTATACCATTTGCAAAGAGCGATAGCTTTTCTTCCCTATTGTTTATAGACTAGCTAAATGCTGAGTAAATGTGTGACTGAATTCTTACTCCATGTCTACTATCCCTTGCTCATCTTTTAATAATTAGTATATGCTATGATTAATGACCAAATATTGCTGAATAATGTATTCACAATTAGGGGGTGGAGAAATGTCTATCCAATCTTAGCAACCAGAGTTTGATCTCAAACCTAAAGTGCTTAAAGCAGAGAGTAGAGATAAGTATCAAAACATAAAAAGGGCAAAAAATTCCATGAATAATAGTACAAGTAGTAGTAATAGTAGTAGTAGTAGTAGTAGTAGTAGTAGTAGTAGTAGTAGTAGAAGACTTTGTTGTGGCTATTATTGATGAAGAGGGGTAAAAGGAAAAGAAGAAGGAGGAGAAGGGAAGGAGGAAAAGAACCAGGAGAAGGAGGAGGAGGAGAAGAAGAAAAAGAAAAAAGAAGAGGAGAAAGAAGAAGAAGAAGAAATAAGAAGAGGAAGAAGCAGAAGAAGAAGAAAAGGAAGAAGCAGAGGAAGAGAAGAACAAGAAGAAAATAAAAACAAGAACAATAAGAAAGAGAACAAGAAGTTTATTGAAGCTTGTAAGCAGTGACACTAGGGAAGTCAGTTGTTTTGTAAGGAATTAAGCAATAGGAAGAAGCAGACTAGCATAGTGATTAGAGTTCTCTTGAATTCAAGAAGACAATGTTTCAAGTCTTGACTTTGACTTTGATTTTCATCAACAGTTTGATCTTTGGGTAAGCCTCAGTTTCCTTGGTGAAAAGCATATTTATTATGCCTCTCGTTATGAGTTCTGAAATTCTAGTGACAACATATGTGTAAAGGGTCTTGAAAATTTAATGTGTTTTATTAATTCTACCTATTATATTGAGAAAGGTCAACAAATCTTTGTTGAATTAGATAAAGAATTCTCTCATAGCACTAATTTCTTTTATAGGCACAGACATGATATTATGTCTGATCATCTGGTGAACTACTCCAACCTGGAATTTGAGAATTCCCACTGCAAATGTTTCCCTTGTTCACACCTATGTCCCACTCTAGGCTTCAACTGACAGAAAAAAGGAATTAAAAAAACAAAACTTGGTTTCAATAGAAAGCAGCTTTTCAGACCCTAACCAAGACTTCTTCAAGCCTGATGCAGCAATGTTATATTTTTCTTGATTAGAATTTGCTACTGCACAATTTCATCAGTCAAGACTTTGAAATTCTCTTTGGCAAGACCCACATGTGCAATGTGTAATCCATAAATGGAAACTATCAATCTCACCAGACACATTTTTTTTTGGTTTGTTTTTGAATTGGAAATAAGATAAACAAATTGTTGATCTTTGATAAGCAGAAGGCTTCAGAACAATTCAGGAAATTACCAGTCAAATACAGAGAACAGACTAGGGAACCACAAACATCTGATTGGTTTTCCTGTCCAAGAGACTTGGCAATGTTAGAAAAGCTAATTATCACCTTGTTGATAAAGGAGACATTTGGGGGCAAAATAAATGGCCTTATTCCCTTGTCATGTAAAATTAAATTTGGGAAATTTGCTGCATGGTTTCCTCTGAATATGTTTCTCTGAGTTACTGTCAAACATCTCTAATTCTATTACTTTGAATTTTATATTAAAATAAGTACTTCTCCAGTGAAGAAAATTAAGTTGGTTGTAAGGGTAATGAAAATGTCATTTTTTTGGGGGAAATCTAGTAGACAAAAGTTTTTGTTTCTTCATTTGTCCTATAATTTCCTGAAAGTTCTTTAATAGTAGAGCTTGGAGAACAACAACCCCCACAACATCACATACATTATAAACAGGTATATCAAGCTAGTTGAGAATTTAGATGTCATGTAGTCTAAATCAATTTTAAAGAGGAGAAAACTGAGCCCCTAGGACATTATAGAAGAGTGTAAATTTGGACATCTAGTTATAAAGCATATTGAAATCATAATCCACTCTCCTCTCTTTACCCTTTAGAATATAGAATCAGAATACTTTCAACAAAATCACATAAATGATATGGGGAAAAGGTAGATTTGACCTAAGGTCATAAGACTTTTTATGGCTTTCTTCATCACTGAACAATTGGAATTAGTTTGAAACATTTCATTTTTGAAGAGAGCCATGTTCATCAAAATTGATCATCATATATTGTTGTTGCTGTGTATAATGATCTCATGGTTCTGCTCATTTCACTCAGCAAGTCTCTCTAGGCCTTTCAGAAATCATCCTGCTGGTCATTTGTTACAGAACAATAATGTGCCATGGCATTAATATACCATAATTTATTCAGCCATTCTCCAATTGATGGGTATCCATTCAGTTTCTAGTTTCTAGCCACTACAAAAAGGGCTGCCACAAACATTTTTACACATGTGCGTCCCTTTCCTTTCTTTAAGATCTCTTTGGAATATAAGCCCAATAAAAACATTGCTAGGTCAAAGGGTATGCACAGTTTGATAACTTTTTGAGAATAATTCCAGATTGCTCTCCAGAATGGTTGGATCCATTCACAGTTCCACCAATAATGTATCAGTGTCCCAGTTTTCCCACATCCCTTCCAACATTCATCATTAACTTTTCCTGTCATCTTATCCAATCTGACATGTGTGTAGTGGTATCTCTTATCAATTTTGATTTGGAACACCTTTTTATGATTCAATTTCTTCATCTGAAAATTGTTTATTCATATCTTTTAATCATTTATCAATTGGAGAATGGCTTAAATTCTTATATATTTCAATCAATTCTCTATATATTTTAGAAATGAGGCCTTTATCTGAATCTTTGAATGTAAAAAGCTTTTCCTAGTTTATTGCTTCCCTTTTAATCTTGTCTACATTCATTTGTTTGTATAAAAACTTTTTAACTTGATATAGTCAAATTTATCTATTTTGTGATTAATGAGAACCTCTAGTTCTTCTTTGGTCACAAATTCCTTTCTCCTCCAAAGATCTGAGATGTAAACCATCCTACATTCTTATAATTTGTTTATAATATCATTCTTTATGTCTAAGTCATGAATCTATTTTGACCTTATCTTGGTATATGGTGTTAGGTGTGGGTCAATGCCTAGTTTCTTCCATACTAGTTTCCAATTTTCCCAGCAGCTTTTGTCAAATAGTGAGTTTTAATCCCAAAAGCTGAGGTCTTTGGGTTTATCAAACACTAGAATACTATTGTCATTGATTATTTTGTCCTGTGAACCTAACCTATTCCACTGATCCACTACTCTGTTTATTAGCCAGTACCAAATGGTTTTGATGACCACTGCTTTAAAATATAGTTTTAGATCTGGTAGAGCTAGGCCACCCTCATTTACTTTTTTTTCCATTAATTCCCTTGAGACTCTAGACATTTTGTTTTTCCAGACAAATTTTGTTGTTATTTTTTCTAGGTGAGTAAAATAATTTCTTGGGAGTTTGATTGGTATAGCATTAATAAATAGATTAGTTTAGGTAGTATGTCATCTTTGTTATATTCACTTGACTTATCCAAGAGCAGTTGATATTTTTTCCAATTGGTTAGATCTGACTTTATTTGTGTAGAGAATATTTTGTAGTTTTGCTCATATGGATCCTGACTTTCCCTTGGCAGATATGTTCCCAAATATTTTATACTATCAACAGTTATTTTAAATGGAATTCAATTTCTTTTTGTATCTCTTGCTATTGGATTTTGTTTGTAATGTATCAAAATGCTGATGATTTATGTGGATATATTCTGTATCCTGCAACTTTGCTAAAGTTGTGGATCAATTATAATAGTTTTTTAGTTGATTCTCTAGGGTTCTCTAAGTAGACCATCATATCATCTGCAAAGAGTGATAATTTGGTTTCCTCATGACCTACTCTAATTCCTTTAATCTCTTTTTCTTGTCTTATTGCCAATGCTAGCATTTCTAATACAATATTGAATAGTAATGGTGATAGTGGGCAAACTTGTTCCATCCCAGATCTTACTGGGAATGGTTCCAGTTTATTACCATTACATATGATGCTAACAGATGGTTTTAAATAGATGCTACTGACTATTTTAAGGAAAAGTCCATTTATTCCTATATTCTCTAATGCTTTTAATAAGAATGGATGCTGGATTTTATCAAATACTTTTTCTGCATCTATTGAGATAATCATATGTTTTTTTGTTTTTGTTTTTTGTTAATTTGGTTATCAATATAGACATTTATGCTAATAGTTTTCCTAATATTAAACCATCCCTGCATTCCTTGTATAAATCCTACTTGGTCATGGTGTATTATTCTGGGGATGATTTTCTGTAATCTCTTTGCTAATATTTTATTTAAGAGTTTTGCATCAATATTCATTAGGGACATTGGTCTATAATTTTCTTTCTCTGCTTTTGTTCTACCTGGTTTGGGGATAGTACCATGTCTATGTCATAAAAGGAATTTGGTAGGAGTACTTCATTCCCTATTTTTTCAAATAGTTTGTATAATATTGGAGTTAATTGTTCTTTAAATGTTTGGTAGAATTCACATGTAAATCTATCTGGTCCTGGGGATTTTTTCTTAGGGAGCTGATTAATGACGTTCTATTTCTTTTTCTAAAATGGGACTATTTAAGTATTTTATTTCCTCTTCTGTTAATCTGGGCAATCTGTATTTTTGTAGATATTCCTCCATTTCACTTAGGTTATCAAATTTATTGGCATAAAGTTGGGCAAAGTAACACCTGATTATTGCTCTAATTTCCTCTTCATTGGTGGAAAGTTCTCACTTTTCATTTTGAGACTAACAATTTGATTTTCCTATTTTCTTTTTCTAATCAAATTAACTAGAGTTTTATCTATTTTGTTGTTTTTTCATAAAACCAACTTTTAGTTTTATTTATTAATTTAATAGTTTTTTTTCTTTCAGTTTTATTAATCTCTCCTTTTATTTTTAGGATTTCAAGTTTAGTATTTGTTTGGGTTTTTTTTTTTTTTTAATTTCTCCCTGTGCTGCAGTCTGGGTTCAGCAGACCACCCCTCTGTGCAATTAAAACAGACCTGTTTTGAAGTTCTTCCAGGGTGTCTTCTTCTTTAAATGTTGTCCTCCAGATATTGTGGATTTTTTGACTTCAAAACCAGTCTAGAGGTTTCATATATTTTTGGTTTGAGGGAAGATTAGAGGAGGTTATGGAGACTCCTGTCTGATCTCCACCATCTTGGCTCCACCCCCAGAAGTACCAGTGAATGCTTTTCTAAATAAAATTTCTAGGCAGAAATTCTATAATGAATAAACAAAATGCACAATTTACTGAGTCTTTAGCCCAAGATCAAACCATATTTAGGGAATTGCCTAAATACCATGATTTTAGGCCTTGGAAAATACCAAAAATAACTACAAAAAAGACCTGATGTCTAAAGATATCCTTGCTACCATATTGCCATGGGACCATGATCACTAATTAAGCAAAAATAGTTATGTGAATCAACTTTAAAAAATTCTAACTCTTCTCAGTTTGTGCAACTAATTAAGTTATTATCTTTCCCAAATAACTTGAATCTTTAATTATAAAATTTTATTGAATCCTAACTATATCTCAGAAGACTTCTATTATAACTCATAACTAAACAATAATTCCAATTGTAGACCTATCAGTGAATTTTCTTTCAACCTTTATTAGGAGAACTTTTATGGGGAAGAAAAGATGTATCAAGACAAACCTGGCTAACTTTAGCTAGCTATAGTTATTAGGAATAGTTTTTTTTATTTTTAAACTTTAGTACATCTGTAAGTTTTTCCATTCCCTTCTAGTAATACATCTGCATTTTATCATCCTGTAGAATCTTGTGTGTTATGTATTATGTCATATATTCTTCTCAATATATTGGGGTCCTTCCTATGGACCTTGAATTTCTGTGTGTGTATGGGAGGGTAGAGCTATTAAAATCAATAAATTATCTAGATTATTCATGCATTATCTTTTGCTTTCACTATATAGATGACTCATTTACTTAATTGGTCATATATCCCTCATTTCATACATGATAACAGCTCTGTTTCATAATGCATCATAGTTGTAATAGTCACTTGCATCTCTTTTGACTCAAATCATCATCATCTTCATCACAATCACCACCACCACCATCACCACTATATCACCATCATTTATCATCCTGATCATTTTAGAAACTGAAATTCCATCACTCACAATAGTACAGAATCGCTTACAGAAAGTCAAAGTACAATGAAATTGTGATGTGGATTTTTACTAGTCTGTGCCTTCCCATCCTATATGAGTCACATACATGTCTTCTAATAGATTCTTCATAGGACAATCCATTTAAAATATTAAAAGTTTTTCTTAGTTGCTCTTGGCATTGCATGAATATCAATAGAGCATATGGACAATTCATTTATTCTCTCTGATTATATATCCACATTATAAAATTAAGTTAATTATAGTCCTTTGGTTCCCATGGTTGTTGAAAAGATCAGATGAACCAAAAGACATTAGGAGATTTGCAAATGTTAAAATACTGTGTAATTGTTAGTAATTATTAAGAATGACTGACTAGCAATTAGTTAATTAATTATGAATATATAATAATAGTGAATAAGGTACATAGACAAAATTGATTGTAATAATGGCACAAATACACTTTCATAGCTGTTTAGAAAATGTATGTAGCAAAATGAGCATTTCCATAATATAGTACAAGAAAAATAAATGATTGAGAAATTGAAGTTGCAAATCTCCAATGTATAACTTGGTGTTCAATTATAGCAGTTATCATGTAAATTTATTTTTTGTTTTTCCCTTGACACCCCACACACACCTAGAAATAGCTGCTGTTAAAACATTACACACACACACACACACATGCATGCATGTATGTAGGTATATGTATTGTGTAAATTGATTTTATATATACTTCTACTTATCCCTCTCCTATACAGATAGTTTCTTCCTATGTCCTTTATACTTAATGAAGATTTTTATAAAAATCAAAATAGTTTATTTGCTTAGTCATTCTTAAAACAATATTGCTATTACTATATGCATTGTTCTCTTTGGTCTGCTAATTTCATTCTTCATTATTTCTTGCAAATGTTTCCATGTTGTTTTTTTTTTTTTCTAAAGTCATTGATGTCATAATTTCCAATAGCACAATAGGATCTCATCACAATCATTCATACATTGCTTGTGGTTGGACATGTCCTTCAACATTTATCACTTTCCCACTTTATCATTTTTGCCAATCTGGTAGGCATAAAATGATATCTTAAAGTTGATTCAATTTTTCTAATCATTTGTTATGGAGTGTTTTTTATATAACTATAAATTGCTATGATTTTTCCATTGAAAAACATTCTGTTCCCATCCTTTGAACACTTATCAATTGTGGAAATAACTTGTATTCTTATACATTTTTCAAAGTTACTTTATAAAAATTTGAAATATAAGACCTTAATCTGAAAAACAGCCTAAAATTTTCCTCCTAATTTTATGTTTTTTTTTTCTGATCTTGGCTGCATTTGTTTTATTTGCACAAAACCTTCTTAATTTAATATAATCAAAATTATCAATTTTCCACCTAACTTTGTTTTCTATCTCAGAATTGTTTGCATATTCATAAGTCTGTGTTTTTTCCCTAGTATCCTTGTAAAATCTCTCTTTTAATCTGTCATGTATCCATTTTGATCTTATCTTAGTAAATGGTATAAGTATGTGTGAACATATGTATGCATTCAAAAATGCATACATATGTTCACACATACATATACAATATGTGTGTATAAAAGTATGTGTGTATGTATACATATATGCATATATAGACACATTTATATATATATGAGCTAATATTTAAATGTTTGATTGAATTCATTTGTAAATTGTGATTTTCTCTTAAGAAGCTCATTTATAGCCTGATCAATTTATTTTTATTCTAAAATGAGTGTGTTTAGATCTTCAATTTCTTCTGCTAACCTAGGTAGTTTATCATATATATATATTTTTGGTAACTATTCTTTCATTGCACTTAATTTGTTAAGTAATGCCTTATAATTATTTTACTAGATTTTAATATAATTTTGCATTTCTTACAAATAACTTTTAAATAGTTATCACATTTATTAATTTGTTTTTATTATTTTATGATCACATTTGAAAAGAATGTAGGGTGAAAAAGTGGCTGATGTTGCCGAAACAAGAATGTTGAGCACTGAGAAAATGTCATTGGAATCTAAAGCATAATATTTTGTCATTTGTTTGTATTAATAATAAGGTCATACATCTCTCTGACTCTCACTGGATTAAGCTTCTCTTGACTTCCCTCTAAAATCCACAGAATGGAATGGTACTTCCACTTGTAAGTTCCGTGATAAGCCATATGTGTTTACCTTTGTCATGACAGCAAGAACCAGACCTTTGTTTTCCTGGATGGAAGTCAAAGAAAACACAGTTACTTATTTATAATAAATTGCAAGAACCTATTTCTTTTAAAAGAAGACTACCTATGAGTCCCACCAAACAGAATTGAATGTGAGGTTGAAGGGTCTGGTCTATAAATTGTATCCATAAAACCCCTACTGCTCACTTCCAAGACAGAACCTGCTGGGATAACATTCTCTTGCACAGTGTAATGAAATGCCCATCTGTCTGGATCATCTGAACCACCAGTCAGCTCACAGCTGCTTTCCTATTTTCCACTCCAGTGTTTTCACAATGAGTTTAGCATGACTGTCAAATCCATGCCTGCTTGCAGATGTCCATTGAAAGGCATGTTGTAGGGTTGGAAGGGGCTTACAAATATGATGACATTTTAATAAACAACTGACAATGTTTGTTTTCACAAGTAGCACGAAGTCTGGCAATATATTCCCCCAACCAAAATACATTCTGTAGTCTCCCTATTCATTTATTCATCCATTTATTCATACATTCAATGTTTATTTTCCCATCAAACTATTAAAATTTTTAACTTCAAGAATTAGCTAAAATACCACATTTTATGAGTAACTTATCAAAAAGGAAGGCTTCAAGTGAAAGCAGGTTAATACTCTGAAAGTTTACATTCACTAGAATCTACATTGACTTTAACCATCTCTAATTTGGACATTCCCCAAACAAACAATCTAGAACATAAGATAAATATGAAGTGTTAAATGAGGTGTCAGAAGTAAAAAATAAATCATTCCCCCCTGAGAGGATGCTTAATGGAAGAGATATGTTTTGATAACTTGAAGAAAGTGGTATTTCAGCTGTAGGAAATGAGGGAAGTTATAATTAGCATTAAAAATAATATGATCAAAAGGTCAGTGAAAAGAAAGTGTTGGACATGTTTGAGAGAAGCTAAATAATCAAATTTGGCCAAATATAGTAGGGGAAAAGGAAAGAATGCTTTAAATCTTTGTGTCCCTATATGCCTATGTAAAATGAAGAGTATAGTGACATGAAACTTCATCAATTATTTCATTATTATAAAGAATTCTAATACAGAAACTATCTCTGTTATCAAATTTTGTCAGTTATCTAGTAAATGAGTATTAGAAAGTAAACAATATAAATAGTGAGTGGGTGAATGATTGAATGAATGAATGAATGAATGGGAAAAAAAAACAAAAAAACAATTACCCACCAAGCAGTTTTGCTAAGGAAGAAACTCTCAGTAATCAAAGAGCTTATCCAGGGGGGTAGAGTCAGAATGTTCAAGTACTGCCAACTACTCAGTTGAACTTATTCAACATTCTCCTCCAAACAATTTTAAAATAATGCTCCAATTTGAGACATCTGAGAAGGGGGCCAAGAAAGGCCTGTGGAATGAGGATTGGGGTTGACTCAGAGCACAATCAATAGCAGCACCAGTGGAGCCTTAGAGCAGCAGCAACAGGAATTTGGGGAACTTTCAAATTGGAGTCAGAAAGGCTGTCAGAGTAATGGTCAGAAAGATTTTGCAGTGGACCTTGAATGCCCCTGATACTAATTACAGCTTTTGTTAATCATACACAGTTCTCCATCAGTGTTTCAGAGTAGAGAGGGGTATTTGTTATCAGTCACAAGGGAGCAAGGGCCCAAGTCAAATTGCCAAAGCAAATAGAAGCATTAGTGCTTGCAGCATCAGGGAAGCCGGAACCCCAGACATAGTTACAGGGTCAAAAGAAGCATTAGCATTTGTGGCAGAAAGAAAGCAACATCCCTTCTTGGATAAAGAGAAGAGCAGGTGTGAAGAGAGTAGTATCCACACCTCTTTAGCTCATATAACTTTGGAAAAACAAAAACTTATAAACACCCATAACTAGCTCTGAAACAACAATACAAAAATGGCTAAATTTAGGGTAGTGTTCCACTCCTCCAGTCCCTCCCCAGAAGGGGAGCCCTACTTTAATATAAAATTCAAAGTTTAAACTGACATTAGAAAAATGAGTAAACAAAAACAAAAAGAACCTCATCATGAAAAGCTTTAATAGTGACAGGGAAGATCAAGCTACAAATTTAGAAAAGAACAACAAAGTCAAAATAGCTAAAGTATCAAAGAAGAAAAAATGTAATAACATTTTTATGTAATATGTAATATGTTATGTTGTATGTAGATATGTACAAATATAACATGTAATAATATATTGTGGATACAACTTCAAAATAATTCCTCTAAGAGATCAAAAATGATTTTTTTTTTGAGTTAAAAAAGAGGAGTTGAGGGAAGACTGAGAAAAGAAATTAGAGTTGGGAAAGGAAATTGTGAAAAGAGTCATTAGTTTGAGAGGAAAAGTGACAAAAAATTACACCAAGAAAATAAGGCTTTTAAAAAATTCATTGAAAAAAAAACTCTATATAAAAAAGAAATGGTCAATGGGAAATGAGATATAAAAATTTACTAAAAGGATAATTCTTTAAAAAATTAGGCAACTAGAAAGTAAGGATTTTATAAGGTGTCAAAAACAATAAAACAAAAACAAAAAGAATGGAAAAAGTGAAATATTTTATTGGGGGAGAACAACCAAAATGATAAATAAGTCAAAGAGAGATAATTTAAGAATTAATGCACTATGAGAAAGTGATGATAAAAAAGTATAACCCAAGAAACCTGGAAGAAAGATTCCAGGATGAAGGTTTAATAGGTGTAAAATGTAAACACCTTCAGAGCAAGGAGGGAGCCTTGGGTTAGCTGGGTTCAGAGGTAGCCTTAGCCCAAACCACAGGAACTTTCACCATCTAGACGGCATGAGGAATTGGGGATTGGTTCCAAAAAGATTAAAGGAAGCTTTGCTTATAAGGACCACCAGACCTGGCAGTGCTACTCAGAAGGATCCCTGAGTGAGAAGGAATGAGCCAGCATACCCAACAGTGCAGAAACAACAGAGGAGGGCATCTGCTGACAGCAGTCTCTTAGGGGGAGGGGGGGAAAGGGGGAAGAAGTGGAGTCCTTGCTTTTGGGTTCCACCCTAGGACTAGAGGTGATCACAATAATAAATTCTTATTTTCAAAATGAGTAGGCAAATGCGAAAGAATCATTCCATACAAAGTTACTATTGGAACAAAGAAAATGGAGTTCATATTCAGAGAAGGATACTGAAGTTAAAATATATATATATATATATATATATATATACATATATACATACATATATACAGATATAATTATAAAAGAACTCAAAAAAGACTTAAAATCAAATGAAAGAGATTAACGAAAAAATAAAAAATAAACAAATGAAAGCAATTCAAGGAAAAAAAAAAGATTATTAAAAGAAAGTCAACCAACAGAAAGGGAGATCCAGGGTCTTACAGAAGAAAAAGACTCTGAAAAATCAAAATTGGGCAAGTGGGAGTAAATGAAATTATATGACACAAAGAAATATTAAAAGAAAATATGAAGAATGAAAAATAATGTGAAAAATAAGAAAAACAACAGATCTATAGAACAGTTCAAAAAAGAAAACATAAGAATAATTGAACTAAATGAAATGAATGTTGACACAATACAAGAAATAATCAAGGAAAATTGTCCTAAAGTGATATATTAAAAAGGGGAAATAGAAATAGAAAAAATATACTGATCATCACTTCAAAAAGATCCTACAATAAAACCATATAGCAATATCATTGCTAAATTTTGAAACTCTCAGATCAAAGAGAAACTTGCACAGACAACAGCAACCACAATTACCAACCCCACAACAAAACAATTCAAATATGCTGCAGCTATAATGAGAATTGCACAGGTCTTATCAGTGGCTACAATAAAAGCTGCAGGTCCTGAGGTACTCTATATCAACAATGAAAAGAATGGGTTGTGGCCAAAATATTATGTCCAGGAAAATTAAGTATAATATTGAATGAAAGAAATAGATACTTAATTGTCAGATTTTCAGGATTTTGTCTCAAAGAAACCTTAATTCAATAGAAAATTTAGTATATAAGAGCCAAAATAATAATAATAATATAAAAAAAACTAATTCCAAGAGTCTCAATGAAGCAAATTGTTTTTCTTTTATATGTGGAAATGTAAGCCCTATGTCTAATGCTGACTTTAGTAATTGCTTAATCTAAAAGATTTAGTTGAGTATGGTATGATTCTTAAAAAAAAAAGTTAAACCATCTAGGAAAAGGTACAAATAATAATTATACATTATTACATATACACACACAAATACACACACACACTCCAAGAAACATAAAGCATCCTCCAAAATCTATAAAGAAATAAAGAGGAAGTGAATAAAACAAGTGGGGTATAGAAGGGTGAATAAATGAACAGGAGTGGGTTATAAGTTATATAAATTAATGGGAATGGGATAAAGAGACAGGGGAAAGAATGGGGGAGACAATAAGGGAAGGATCCTTGAGGAGGGTGAAGCAGAGAAGAGCATATGTAATAGCAAAGCAAGTCAATATTAGGAAAACTATCAGTGTAATTGATCATAACAATTTTTTTTTTTTTTTTTGCTTTTTGCTGAGGCAAATGGGGTTAAGTGACTTGCCCAGGGTCACACAGCTAGGGAATGTTAAGTGTCTGAGACCAGATTTGAACCCAGGTCCTCCTGACTTCAGGGCTGGTGCTCTATCCACTGCGCCACCTAGCTGCCCCTGATCATAACAATTTTAAAACAACAAAAGAGATGAAGGGAAGGGGAGAGACTGATGACAAAATGAAATATTTATTCATACTAAAACTATCTGCAGTATAGAATTAAATGGGCCAAGTCATATCTATCTGAAATCATTAGAAAATATTAGCTAAAAAGGGTGTAATCTAGAAATAATTTCCAATAAAATATTGTAACTATTCTTCAATTTTGTCCTAGAAACACTAGTAATAAGAAAAGAATAAAAAAAGATCAGAAGGGGAAGAAATGTTGAATGAGAAAACAAAACTTCCATTTTTGTAGATGATATATTTTATAAAACCCTAGTGAATTAACAAAACAAAACAAAACAAAACAAAATGGTAGAAACAATTAACTCATCAGTATTTCTATATATTACCAACAAATCTAGAAGAAAGATACAGAAAGATCAGTTCAATTTAAAACAACTTTATTTTATAAAAATAAGATACTTGGGAGTCAATATGTCAAAACAACTAAATATCTTATGAACACAATTACAAAACTTTTCACACAAATCAAGACAAATTTAAATGAATTGGAAAAAATGTTAATAACTCAAGAATGGTTAATTACTCAAGAAGCGATGAAAGTGGTCTCATTCAGGATCAAAATGGCATCACTATGTGAAAGCCGAGTTACAGTGTGTCCAGCAATGACTGATTATGCCAAAAGAGCCCTGAATGCTGTGCCACAGGTGAGTCATAAAGAAATTCTCTGACTTGCATATCTCACAAGATAATTCGATTCTGTTTATCTCTGTTTACATTTAGCATTTGTACAATGTAGCCAGCTCAAGATTGTTGCATTCTCTTTAGTAGAGTTCAAATAATTGGCAGTGTAGTTTAAGAAAGAACCTCAGAATCTGGTATCTTTTCCTTCCATGTCAAGACAACTATTCAATATGCAGTTAGTAATCTTGTGTATTTGATGCCTAAGATGATTAAATAAGCTTTAAGTGCTCTACAGAACTTGCTTCAGCTGCCTTCTAGGCCATTGGAATAAATTTATATCATTATTATATTCCACCAGGGCAAGTCTTCAAATACTGGAGATAGATATTCCCCTAATTCACCATACGTTTTAAGACAACTTCTCTTACCCTCAACATATTTTAACTCTTCTGCTGAAATACATTACTATGGTGTGACTGCTATATAGGCTACAGGTTTGGGGACAGTTAGGTAGATCATGTAGATATGAAAAGTGGAAAGCAGTCCTGAAAAATGCTAGCAGACCTCATACCAGAGCTACTAGTCTTTCCTGAACACATCTTACATAGCAATTGTTTAAGGATAAGTCAAGACAACATAATAAAAAAAATAAAAAAAAAACAATTCTACCTAAAATAATTTAAAGAAAGAAAGCACCAAAGCCAAAAGGAGAAGCCTCATTTTGTACATAACATTGAACTCTTTAAAAAAGCTCGGAATTCTAAGCAGCAGAAGGAAGCTGAAGAGCACTCCAGCATTGCATGATTAGTGTGTATAAACCAGAAGTGGAGATACTGAATGTAGATACTAGATCCCTGGAAACTAACAATCCAATTTTTTTTTTTTGATTTTTATAATTTATAATTTTATAAAATGAAGTCTTCATGCAGAAATATGTCATTATATACAGCTGTAAAGAAAAATGGTAAGACCAGAGAGTTTGAAATGTCACACTAAGGATTTTATATCTTTTTCAAATGGATGTTCTCTCCCTTCTAAAGAACTACAACCTTTTATACACTATGTTCTTCTTCATCTTTTGACACATCCTCATCCTCATAGTCTTCTTATCTCCTTTGGGGGAATAGATTTTTTTTTGTTCGTTTTTGCTTGCCTTGATTTTTAGAAGCCTTTCTAAGCTTCATCACAATTGTGTATGTGACAAAAAAGCAAAGTGTAAATTCACCAGCAATGGCCCAGGCCATCATGATTGTGACAGACACTGTGGAAATGACTACTCTATAAGCAGCCCTTTTCTAGTAAAGACTGAGATGAAAGATCACATCTCACTCTGTGTATTTGTCCCTCATCTTTATATCAGAAATTTAATACCCTACTTTTCCATCCATCTCTTAAAATAAGAAATAGTCTTTATGTTCCTCAGAAATCTTTTTTTAAAGTTCATTGTCATCATTATATACATGAATACAAATATACATACTTATATACATACAAAGAAAGTCAAAGACAGAAACAAAAAGGCACAAAGACTCCTCCTTATTCTACTCATTTTTGCTTTGAATCAGTTCATATAAGTCTTTCAGACTTGAGTTGGTCTCATCTACCAAAATAACTATCCCTTTATTTACAAATAATATATTTTCTTTAGCCATTCTCCAGTTGATGGAAATTCCCTTACTTTCCATTTCTTTGCCCTGAGAAAAAGAGTTCCTAAAATAGTTTTGTATTTATAGTTTATGTTCCTCTTTCTTTGATAATTTTGGGTTACAGAAGCAGTAATGGTATTTTGGGGACACAGTTGGTAAAAATTTAAGGAACATATTTTTAAATGACTGATTCTAATTGCTGGTTCTAAAAAGCAAGACCAATTCACAGCTTCACCAACACTGTCATTTTATTTGTTTTCTTGAAGCAACACCAGTATTTGCCATTTTTATTTTTGCTTAGTATTGCCAATATGTCAAGTGTGAGATAGAATCTGAGAGTTGCTTTAATTTGCAATTTTTCAAATATTACTGATTTAGATATTTTTTTCAAGTAATATATACTTGGTGTCTTCTAGAACTTCCTGAATGTGTGTGCATATCATTTATAAATGTATTATTTTTTAAAATTTTATTTATTTAAAAATAATTTTGCTGATTTATTTAAAATGAGTTAGTATTTTAATTAACATATTAAATTTATTAATAATTTTAAATTTATTTTATCTTAAATTTAAATACACATAAAAATAACTTGAAAATAATTTATTTTTTCTTAATTTAGTATTTTGGGTTTTTTTCCAGTTGTTTGTAAAAACTTTCTTTAAATTAAATTAAATTATTTTTATATTATACATGCATATTATTTTCATTTTACATATTTCTATATGAATGAGGATGAAAGAAAAATATTACACTAAAAGGGAAAAAACCATAAGGGAAAAATATAAAAATAGTGTCTGTTGATTTACATTCAATCTCCATAAGTCTTTCTTTGGGTAAGGATGGCATTTTCCATCCAATGTTTATTGAAATTTTTTCTGTGACATGGAGTTCTCAAATTTGGCTATAATATACCTCGAGTTTTAGTTTTGGGATCTATTCCAGGAATGCATGGATATTTTTTTATTTTCAATTTCTACTGTACCTTCTATTTCTAGACTATAAGGGCCATTTTCCCTGACAATTTCTTGAAAGATGATGTCTAGGCTCTTCTTCTTCTTCTTCTGTTTTACTGTTTCTTGATTTATCATAAACTTATTAGTTTTAATATATTCAATTCTAATTTTTAAGAATTATTTTCCTCAATGAGCTTTTGAGTCTCCTTTTCCATTTGTTCAATTCTACTCTTAAAGTGGTTCTTTTCTTAAGTGATTTTTCCCCTAAATTTGTCCAATTCTATTCTTTAAGTATGTTTTTTTTTCTTCAGTTAATTTTTATTCTTCTCTTTATATTTGGCAAATTATGATTTTTAAGGTATTCTTATCCTCAATGACTTATTGCCCTTCCATTTGGCCTAGTCTATTTTTATTTTTCATTTTTGTATTAAAGCTTTTTATTTTCAAAACATAGTTTTCAACATTCACCCTAGCAAAATGCTGACTTCCAAATTTTTCCCTTCCTTCCTCCCACTCCTTCCTTTATATGGTGAGAAATCTTATATATATATATTTATGGTGAGAAATCTTATATATATGCATATATATTTATATACATATATAAAATGTGCTATTCTTCTATACATATTTCCACAATTATGCTGCACAAGAAAAATCAGATCAAAAAGGAAAAAAAATGAGAAAGAAAATAAAACAAGCTAATAACAACATAAAGAGTGAAAATACAATGTTGTGATCCACACTCAGTTCCTACTGTCTTCTCTCTGAGTGTAGATGGCTTTCTTCATCACAAGACAATTGGAATTCACCTGAATCCTCTTATTGTTGAAAAGAGTCATGCCCATCAGAATTGAACATCTTGTAATCTTGTTGTTTCTGTGTAGACTGATTTTTTGGTTTTGCTCACTACATTTAGCATCAATTCATGTAAAACTCTCCAGGCCTCTCTGAAATCATCCTCCTGATCATTTCTTATTAGAACAATAATATTCCATAACATTCATATACCATAACTTATTCAGCCATTCTGCAACTGAAGGGTTTCCAGTTTCTTGTCACTATGGCCTAGCCTATTTTTTAAAGATATTCTTTTCTTCAGTATTTTTGTGTTTCTTTTACCAAATTGTTGAATTATTTTTCATGAATTTCTTGCATCATTCTCATTTTTCTTCCCAATTTTTCCTCTATCTCTTTTAATTGATTTTCAAAATATTTTTGAGCCTTTCCATTGCCTGAAATCAATTCACATTTTCCATGGAGGATTTAGAATTAGGGGTTCTGACTTTTTTATCTTCTGAATATGTTTGGTTCTTCCTTGTTACCATATTAACTATATATATATATCTATATAACTATATATAGTTTTTTTCTGTTGTTTGCTAATTTTCTATAACTATATATATATAACTATATATGATCAAAACCTTTTTTTCTGTTGTTTGCTAATTTTTTCAGCCTATTAGTTGATTTTTAACTCTTTGTTAAAGGAGAACTCTGACTCCAGAGTGAAGGATGCACTCAGTTTTAGGAGTTTTATGCAGCTGTTTTCAGAGATATTGCTAAAGACCTAAATTTTCAGTTCTTCCAAGGTGTTATGAGAGGTGTGTTTACTACTCTCCTGACCTGTGCTCTAGCCTGTGAGTGATCATAAGTGCTCTTTCCTGCCTTCAAACTGTAAAAAATTCCCTGCTTCACTGTGACTTTAAGTTCTAGTGTGCTAGTATTCCCATTCATCCTGGGACTGCCATCTAGGATTGCAATTCAAATTCAAGTATGGGCAAAGCAACAAAGTCCTGCCTTAGTGCTAGCAAAGAGACATCTATAATCTCTCTTTGATCAGTTGGTCAACTCCTTTACTAGCTTTGGACTAAGAGTTTAAGAAACAGCCATTGTTTTCACTGGTGCTTATTCAATGGTTTCCAAAGCTTTCTCCTCGTTTTCTGGAGCTGGAACTGTGCTTTCATGGACTGTGTTCTCTTTTCCCTGATGAGACAGTTGTTGGGGGCTGAAAAATTATTTTACTTTATATTTTGTGATTTCTGCTGCTATAGAATTTACTTAGAGTTAATTGAAGTTATTTGGAGGTGTTGTTGTTGGATTGTTTCACTCATATCAGATCTTTGTGATTCCATTTGCAGTTTTCTTGGCAAAGATAGCAGAGTAGCTTCCCAATTCTTTTTCCAACTCATTTTAAAGATGAGGAAACTGAGACAAGCACAGTTAAGTGTTTTGCCCAATGCCACACATGTAGCAAGTGCCTGAGGCCAGATTTGAACTCAGGAAAATGAGGAAGATTTGAACTCTAACTCAGGGCATGGCATTATTTCTACTTACTGCTTCAAAGTATACACACAAGTGACTATTTGGAGTAACACAGCTAGGTACTTGGATGCATTGGGGAAATCTTTAAATAAAAAAGGGCACTTGAATTTATTTTTGAAGGACCCAAGTCATAGTAATACTGGAATAATATTGGTATTCAAAAGATGTTTCTCTTTTTCAGATAATTGACAAGATTCATAATGTCTCAGTAGTCTCATTCAGGAATTAATTAAAATTATAGGGATAAATATTCCTTTATTATATTTCAAGTTGAAAGTCCCTAAGGTGGTCAAAATGTAAATAGAATGACTATAATGCACCAATCTCTGAGGTGGGGTATATAATCCATTTGAACAACTAATGATGGATATAAAACTGGAAAATCCTTTTATTAAGAAATGTACCAAGTGCTTAATGAGTTGGCAAGGCCTCTGAATTGAAAATATTGCTATAAATAAACCACAAGGCCAGAAATTGCAAATAATTCAGTTATGGTACAACTGCTTAAGAGAGATGAAAGCATAGTCATAATAATAATAGACATTTATAGAGCACTTTTAAATTTTGCAAAGTGCTTTTTATACCTAACATGCATTATCTCATTTGAGCATCAGCACAACTTTGTAAAAGAGTGACTGAAATATCTAAATTGAATATATCATACAAATACAGCACCATAGATTTATGGATGCAAAAGATTTTTTGAGGTCATCAATTCCTACCTTCTAATTTTAAAGAATAGAAAAGTGAAGGTCAGAGAGGTTAATAATTTACCTAAGGTCACAATATTGTTATGTGTATGCCAAGTCTTTCTCATTCAATGTGTATCAGTCTGTGTTCTGAGCTTCAGAGACACCAGCCCAAGGTCACAGTAATGTGAAGGATAGAATTTTGTACATAAAATCTTTAAGATCTATATTCAAATCTCCATTAATATTTAGTAACTGTATTGAATGAACTAGACATATAAATAATTTTAAAATTACAATTCCTAAATAAAGTATTTTATAAAATATTATAATATTCCCTATACTCCTTTTAATACCATACTCATTTTATTTCTATTCTTTGAGGTGCAACTTTTTCAACCATCCTCCTTTTTAAGTCATGCTCCTTGAAAAACCATTAACAGTTGGCCTCCATTTTCTGAACTTTCATTTCCTCCTAAATTTTCAGTAAACTAATTTCCAACCTCATTATTCAAAGAAAAAAATCCTATGTGCCAATATTTTAATTGACAAATATGAATTTTTCTCATTCCTAATCATTCTTGATTCTCTATATAATTTGATATGTTTCTCACATTCTCCTCCCAGAGATTTTTCTGTTTTTTTTTTTTTTTTTCATTCTGTTGTGTCTATTCTTCTTGACCTTGTGGATCATAGCATACTATATTTTTCATGGAATTACTTAGAAGATATACTTGAGCAGTTTGCCATTTTCTTCTCCAGTGGATTAAAGCAAGCAGAAATTAAGTAACTTGCACAGGATCCCACTTAATTAAATGTCTATGTCCAGAGCTCAGTTGTTCCTGAGTGTAGGTTCAATGCTCCAACCTCTGAGCCATTTAGCTCTATCCACTGAGACATCTCTAGCTTTCTGCACCACCATGTTTTCAAAGTGCCTCTGTGATTTCTTCTCAATCACTTTTGTTGATTTGTCATCCTAATCATGCTGGGTAACTTTCGATATCAACTTCCCCAAGGTTTATATTAGATGCTTTTATTATATTTCCATTTATATTATCCAACTTGATTATCTCATTAATTTTCATGGGTTCGATTTTAATCTCTGTGCAAATGATTTCTAGATCCAACCATTCAGCCCTTCTCATCTGAACTACAATTCTATACCACCACTGGCATTTTGGTTATCTTTATCTAGATCATCAAATAACATCTTTCCTTTTCCAAAATCTTTCCCTCATCTGAATTTTACTTTTAGCATCCCAGATACCATCATTGTCCCAATTACCCAGACTGGCAAATCAAGTGTCATATTTTGTTCCTCAGTTATTGAAAAAAATCTCATTTATTACAAATCTTGATTTAAAAAAAATCACACCTCTGTTATGTATCTCTTCTTTCCACCTTAGTTCAGGTCCTTAAAATATATTTTCTGCACTATTCTTAGAGCTTAAAAATTAATTCTCTTTTTTTTTAGGTCTTCACTCACTTTAATCTATCCTTTGCTCAAATGGCTTTCTTAAAGCTTAGTTCTTAGTTCTTCTCAGGTAACCCTGCTATTTAATAAGCTCATGTGGCACCTGTAGTATCAAACTAATAGTACTCTGTCTTTTAAAACTCTCAATTATTCTGAATTTTCCAATTTTATCATATTTTTTTCTTCTCCACAAATTAATTTCAAAGATACACGAATATACTTGCTATTCCTCATACTTAATAATCTATTAACTGTCTCTGTTCCTGTACCATTGCAGTGCCTATCTCCTATACCCGGAATCTGCTCTCTTTTTTTGTTTCTTTAACTTAATTTAAGGTTCAATTCACATGACACTTTTTTTAACTGAAAATCTTTCTCTTCCAAACTGATATTAGCTTTCACTTATTTTACATGCATAATAAATTCACCTGTGTATTAATGTAGTGTTTCCCTGATTAGAATGTTGGATTATTAGAATAGGGATGACTTTCAGCTTTTTCTTTTAATCCCTGGGTTCATCACTGACTGTGGAACAAAACCAATGTTTAATATATGCTTGTATACTGACTGTCCTTCTTTTTCTCCTTTTTACCATATTAACTTAGGATTTCCTATTTTTTAATCTAATTCTTGTCTATATATCTTGTTTCCCTCCTTCCTGGAATCAGTTCTCCAAATTACTAGAAAAAAGTCTTCCAAAAACAAAGAGAAATCCTATCTTTAAGCCCTCCTTTTAAATGGCAAGATTCAATTTTGCCTACTTTTTCTAACTCCACTCTCCTCCTTTAACCCTGTCTGAATAATTTTTTTTTTCCATTTTTGTAAGGTTCTGCCCAAATGTCACCACTTCCCTGATGTTTTAAATCCTGAAAGTTCATGGGGACTGTCATTTTCTTCCAGCAGCCATGTCTTCTTTTCTTTATCTGTCATTGCATTTAAACTTTATAGAACCTCCAGTTTATTACTGCTTTGTGAAGTAGCTAGATTGTGTAGTGGATAGAATTCTGGTGATTGAATCACAAAGATCTCAATTCAAATATGGTCTTAGATATTTAATAATTGCTTTGGTTTATCCTTTAGGGGATCAATGAAAATACAATTTAAATGCAATTCATTCTTACTTTCATTAAATGGCCAATAATAGAATCTTAGCCATAGGCATTCTTGCTCTTTGTTTGAATTTTGATGGCTCATAATAATTGTGTGACTCAGCAAAAACTCTGTCTGCCTCAGTTTCCTCACTACAAAATGGAGATAATTCCTTCTTTCTTTCATTCCTTTCTTCCTCCTTTCCTATTATCCTTTCCCTTTCTTTCTTACATCCTTTCTTTCCATCTGTCTATTTTCTATTTATTCCAGTCCCATCTTACTGTCCTCCTCCCCAATTGAGAAAAAAAAAAGTTGCTTATAATATGATGGCTAGCCAAGATAAAGACACCCTCAGACACTTTCATGAACACATCACTAATTTCTAATCTTGATTCCATCACTTCTCTTTCAGCATGTGGTTAGTATGCTTTGTCATTAATTCTTTGGAATAGTTGTTGTTCATGTCATTTACCAGATTTAAAGTCATTTTTTTATTAAAATTATATCACTATTACATGGTGGTAGGACTTATACATTAACACCTAAGTGGCAGAGTGGATTGATTGCTAGGCTTAGAGTCAGAAAAACTAATTTTTCTGAGTTCAAATCTAGTCTCAGACACTCACTAACTGCACAATTCTTTTTTTAAAATTTTGTTTTATTTGCAAAAAATATGTATGGGTAATTCCTCAACATTAACCCTTACATAGCTTTCTGTTACACATTTTTCCCTCCAGCTCCCCACCCTTCCCCTAGATGGCAGGATATCCACTACATGTTAATTTTGATAAAATACTTGGCAAATCAAATATATGTATACATATTTCCAAACTTATCATTGTTGTGCAAGAAAAATCATATCTACATAAAAAACATATCAGATAAAGGAAACACAATGTAAGCAAACATCAATCAAAAGTATGAGAATGTTATGTTGTGGTCCACATTTCACATTCCTCTCTCTGGGTGTATATGGCTTTCTTGATTGAACAATTGGAAGTGGTTTGAAACATTTCGTTGTTGAAGGGAGCCATGTCCATCAGAATTGACCGTCATGTAGTATTGTTGTTGCCGTGTATAATGATCTCTTGGTTCTTCTCATTTCACTCAGCATCAGTTCATGCAAGTCTCTCCAGACCTCTCTGAAATCATCCTGCTGATCATTTCTTACAGAGCAATAATATTCCCTAATATTTATATACCATAATTTATTCAGCCATTCTCCAATTGAAGGGCATTTATTCAGTTTCCAGTTTCTAGCCACTACAAAAAGGGCTGCCACAAACATTCTTGCACATGTGGGGCCCTTTCCTTCCTTTATGATTTCTTTGGGATATAAGCCCAATAAAAATGCTGCTGGGTCAAAGGGGATGCACAGTTTGATAACTTTTTGAGCATAGTTCCAAATTGCTCTCCAGAATGGCTGTATCCGTTCACAGCTCCACCAACAATGCATCAGTGTCGCAGCCTTCCCACATCCCCTGCAACATTCATCATTAACTTTTCCTGTCATTTTAGTCAATCTGACTGGTGTGTAGTGGTACCTCAAGGTTGTCTTGATTTGTATTTCTCTGATCACTAGTGATTTGGAGCACCTTTTCATATGACTATAAATAGTTTTAATTTCATCCTCTGAAAATTGTCTGTTCATATCCTTTGATCATTTATTGATTGGAGAATGGCTTGAATTTTTATAAATATGAGACAATTCTCTATATGTTTTAGAGATGAGACCTTTAGCAGAACCCTTAAATGTAAAGATGATTTCCCAATTTATTGCTTCCTTCCTAATCTTGTCTGCATTGGTTTTGTTTGTACAAAAACTTTTTAACTTAATATAGTCAAAGTTATCTATCTGGTTTTCAATTAAGAGTTCCAGTTCTTCTTTGGACATAAATTTATTCCATCTCCATACGTCTGAGAGGTAAACTATATTACGTTCCTCTAATTTACTTAGAAAAACCAATGCAGTCAAGAGGATGATGTCTATAATTTACTCTTTCACACATTCATTCTTCAGGATTAGATTATCTAATTTCCAATTAAGTTGTGGTCTATTTTCTCCTGTCCTTACATTACATGTGAGTTTTATTGCATCATGATCTGAGAAAGATGCATTTACTATTTCTGCTTTTCTGCATTTGATTTTGAGGTTTTTATGCCCTAACACATGATCAATTTTCATATAACTTCCATGAACCCCTGAGAAAAAAGTATACTCCCTTCTATCACCATTCAATTTCCTCCAGAGATCTATCATACCTAACTTTTCTATCCTTGTGTTTACCTCCCTAACTTCTTTCTTATTGATTTTGTGATTTGATTTATCTAATTCTGACAGAGCAAGGTTGAGATCCCCCACTAGTATAGTGTTACTGTCTATTTCTCCTCCAGCCCTTTACCTTCACTATCTATGTATCTCTATGTTTTAGATGTGTTTCTTGTAAACAACATATTGTAGGATTCTGGCTTTTAATCCAGTCTGCTACCTGCTTCGGTTTTATGGGAGAGTTCATCCCATTCACATTCATGGTTAAAATAACTATATCTGTATTCCCTGTCATCTTATTTACCCAGAGTTATGATTTTCTCTTCCCTTTTCCCTCTCTCCCTTCACCCCTCCTCAGTACTTTATTTTTGATGACCATCTCCCACCAATAGTCCTCCCCCCTTTAGAATGCCTCCCTCCCCTTTATACCTTTCCCCTAATCCTTCTATTAGTTTATCCCTTTCCTTTCCTCCTTTCCCTCCCACCTTCCCACAAGGAGGGTCAGTGCTTTCTTTGAAGCCAAATGTGTCTGATATACTCTCTTAGAGTCCAATCTAATGAGAGTAAAGTTTACACAATACTCATCGTCCTCCCTTCTTTCCCTCAATTATATTAGATCTTCTATGTCTCTTTATGAGATATTGCCTTATTTTACCT
>JAJPUD010005293.1:0-60867 GCA_023553655.1 Myrmecobius fasciatus
ATTTTATTTTTTAATAAATTGGTGTCTTTTTCATATCTCTTTTGCAGAGCATCATATCCTTCTTGCAAGATACTGTATCCTTCTTGCACTGATTTCAGTTTATTTTCCCATTTATCCTCCAGCTCTCTTTTGAAGTTCTTTATGCAGTCTTCCAGAAAGGCCTTTTGAAACGGGGACCAGTGATGGTCCTTGCTGTTTTTTTCTGGATTTTTGTCTAAAGAAACCTCTGTATCTGAGGTCGTTTCTTTGCCTTGATAAAAGCTGTCTATGGTGAGAGCTCTCTTTTGCTTCTTCATCATTTTTTTTTAGACAGAGTGGATATCTCTTTAAGGTAGGGGAAAAAAAAAAAAAAACCTCGGCTGAAGACGCTTTGCCCTGGGGCACTTCGGCGAGTTGACTTAAGGTGCTGGGCCGGTGGGGGCTAGGACTAAGTCCGAATTACTCCTTAAACAAGGAAAGTCTGCCAGAACACCTGTCCCCAATCAGGACAGAGTATCCCGAGTACCTCAGATAAACTCCAGGTGTTTGGAATTTGGAGTTTGGAATTTCTTCCAGGATGAGCTGAGCTGAGTCCCACCTCACTTCCGCCCTGCACAGGGGTCGTCTATTTATCTCTCTGTCCGAGTCCGACTAACCTGATATGAAGTTCTCCAGAGAGCCGTGCCCAAATATTTCTGAGTTCGTTGACTTGAAGATCAGTTCAGAGGCTTATTTTATTGTTGATTTGGAGAAGATCGGAGGAGAGGCAGAAAGTCACCTTTTCACTCCGCCATCTTGGCTCCGCCCGATTCCCTTGAAATTCTTGACCTTTTGTTTTTCCAGATGAATTTTGTTGTTATTTTTTCTAGGTCAGTAAACTAATTTCTTGGGAGTTTGATTGGTAAAGCACTAAATAAATAGATTAGGTAGTATTGCCATCTTTATTATATTCACTCGACCTATCCAAGAGCACTTGATGTTTTTCCAATTGTTTAGATCTGATTTTATTTGTGTGGAGAGTGTTTTGTAGTTTTGCTCATATATATCCTGACTTTCCCTTGGCAGATATGTTCCCAAATATTTTATACTATCAATGGTTATTTTGAATGGAATTTCTCTTTGTATCTCTTGCTGTTGCATTTTGTTGGTGATGTATAAAAATGCTGATTTATGTGGATTTATTCTGTATCCTGCAACTTTGCTAAAGTTGTGGATTAATTCTAATAGTTTTTTAGTTGATTCTCTAGGTTCTCTAAGTAGACCATCATATCATCTGCAAAGAGTGATAATTTGGTTTCCTCATGACCTACTCTAATTCCTTCAATCTCTTTTTCTTGTCTTATTGCCAAAGCTAGCATTTCTAATACAATATTGAATAGTAATGGTGATAGTGGACAACCTTGTTTCACCCCTGATCTTATTGGGAATAGTTCCAGTTTATCACCATTACATATGATGCTAGCTGATGGTTTTAAATAGATGCTACTGACTATTTTAAGGAAAAGTCCATTAATTCCGATACTCTCTAGTGTTTTTAATAGGAATGGATGTTGGATTTTATCAAATGCTTTTTCTTCATCTATTGAGATTGTCATGTTTTTTGTTAATTTGGTTATTGATATAGTCAATTATGTTAATAGTTTTACTAATGTTGAACCATCCCTGCATTCCTGGTATAAATCCTACTTGGTCATGGTGTATTATTCTGGGAATGATTTTCTGTAATCTCTTTGCTAATATTTTATTTAAGATTTTTGCATCAATATTCATTAGGGAAATTGATCTATAATTTTCTTTCTCTGTTTTTATTTTACCTGGTTTAGGTATCAATACCATGTCTGTATCATAAAAGGAGTTTGGTAGGAGTCCTTCATTCCCTATTTTTTCGAATAGTTTATATAATATTGGAGTTAATTGTTCTTTAAATGTTTGGTAGAATTCACATGTAAATCCATCTGGTCCTGGGGAGTTTTTCTTAGGGAGTTGATTAATGACTTGTTCTTTCTTTTTCTAAAATGGGACTATTTAAGAAATTTATTTATTCTTGTGTTAATCTGGGCAGTCTATATTTTTGTAGATATTTCTCCATTTCACTTAGGTTATCAAATTTATTGGCATAAAGTTGGGCAAAGTAATTCCTGATTATTGCTCTAATTTCCTCTTCATTGGTGGAAAGTTCTCCCTTTTCATTTTTGAGACTAACAATTTGATTTTCCTCTTTCCTTTTTCTAATCAAATTAACTAGAGGTTTATCTATTTTGTTGGTTTTTTCATAAAACCAACTTTTAGTTTTATTTATTAATTCAATAGTTTTTTTACTTTCAATTTTACTAATCTCTCCTTTTATTTTTAGGATTTCAAGTTTGGTATTAGATTGGGGGTTTTTAATTTGTTCTTTCTCTAGCTTTTTTAGTTGCAAGCCCAATTCATTGATTTTTCTCTTTCTCTATTTTATGCAAATAAGCATCTAGAGATATAAAATTTCCCTTTATTACCGCTTTGGCTGTATTCCACGAATTTTGATATGTTGTCTCATTATTGTCATTCTCTTGGATGAAATTAGTAGTTGTGTCTGTAATTTGCTGTTTCACCCATTCATTCTTTAGGATAAAATTATTTAGTTTCCAATTGCTTTTTGGTCTATTTTCTCCTGGCCTTATATTGCATGTGATTTTTATTCCGTCATGATCTGAAAAAAATACATTTATTATTTCTGCCTTCCTGCATTTGATTTTGAGGTTTTTGTGTCCTAACACATGGTCAATTTTTGTGTAAGTTCCATGGACTGCTGAGAAAAAAGTAAACTCCTTTCTGTCTCCATTTAATTTCCTCCAAAGATCTATCATACCTAACTTTTCTAATATTTTGTTTACCTCCTTAACTTCTTTCTTATTTATTTTGTGGTTTGATTTATCTAATTCTGAGAGAGGGAGGTTGAGATCCCCCACTATTATAGTTTTGCTGTCTATTTCTTCTTGCATCTCTCTGAACTTTTCCTTTAGGAATTTTCATGCTATACCACTTGGTGCATATATGTTTAGTATTGATATTGCTTCATTGTCTATGGTACCCTTTAGGAAGATATAATTTCCTTCTTTGTCTCTTTTAATTAGGTCTATCTTTGCTTTTACTTGGTCTGAGATCAGGATTGCTACCCCTGCTTTTTTTTGTTCACCTGATGCATAATAGATTCTGCTCCAGCCTTTTACCTTCACCCTGTATGTACCTCTTGTGTTTTAGATGTTTCTTGTATACAACATATTGTTGAATTCTGGTTTTTAATCCAGTCTGCTATCCACTTCTGCTTTATGGGAGAGTTCATTCCATTCACATTCACAGTTAAAATAACTAATTCTGTATTTCCTGCCATCTTATTTACTTTAGCTTATGCTTTTCTCTTATCCCCTTTCCCTCCTCCGTAGTATTTTGCTTTTGATAACCACTTCCCTCAAACAATCCTTCCCCTTTAGAGCCCCACCCACCCCCTTTTTTCCCCCTTTCCCTCCTGTTTCCTTATAAATGTCTATATTATTCCCTCAGAGCCAAATCTGATGAGATGGAGATTAACCCAATTCTCATTCCCCTCCCTTTTTTCCCCTCAATCATTATAGGTTTTCTTTGCCTCTACATATGATGTAATTTCCCTTATTTTACCTCCTTTTCCTCTTCCAGTGTTATCCCTTTTCTACCTCTAATTTCTTTTTCAGTTTATCATTTTATAATAATCACAAAATCACAATAATTGTATCATCATAATAATAAAATCACAATAATCATATCAAAGTAATCATAATGTAATAATAGATTCATAAAATCAACCCTCATTCTATAAGTATGTATAACATAAATATAGTTCTCAAGAGTTTTTTTTTTCTTACCTTTTTATGTTTCTCTTCTGTTCTGTGTTTGTAGATCAGATTTTTTGTTCAGTTCTGGTCTTTTCAGTAGATATAGGTGAAATTCTCCTATATCATTGAATGACCATCTTCTTCCCTAAAAGATAATGCTCATTCTAGCTGGGTAACTTATTCTTGGCTGTAATCCAAGTTCCTTTGCCCTTCGGAATATCTGATTCCAGGCCCTTCGATCCTTCAAAGTAGAAGCTGCTAGGTCCTGTGTGATCCTAATTGTGGCTCCTCGATATTTAAATTGTTTTTTTCTGGCTTCTCGTAATATCTTTTCCTTGGTATGATAGTTCTGGAATTTAGCTACGATAAATTTCTGGGGGACTTAATTTTTGGGTTTCTTTCAGGAGGTGATTGGTCGATTGTTTCAATAAGTATTTTGCCTTCTGGGTCTAAAATATCAGGGCAGTTATCTTTTATAATTTTCTGGAAGATAGTGTCTAGGTTCTTTTTTTCATCATGGCTTTCAGGAAGCCCTATAATCCTTACATTGTCTCTCCTAGATCTATTTTCCAGGTCAGTTGTTTTTCCTAGGAGATATTTCATATGTTTCTCTATCTTTTCATTTTTTTGTTTTTGTTTGACTGATTCTTGAAGTCTTGATGAGTCATTCATTTCCAATTGTTCGATTCTAATTTTTAATGTCTTATTTTCTTCAGTTACTGTTTTTAGTTCCTTTTGCAATTGACCAATTACATTTTTTTGTTCGTTGCATTCTTTTTCCATTTTTTTCCATTTTTTCTATTTTATTTTGCAGTGATCTCATTTCTTTTCCCCATGTTCTTCTAACTCTTAAGATTCTTTACGCAATCTTTAAAGAAAGCCTTGTGACATGGAGACCAGTTTATGTCTTTCTTTGGGGCTTTTTCTGGAGTTGCTTTACCTTTAGGGGCCTCAGGATTTGAGGTCTGTTCTTCCCTCTCTCCATAAAAGTTGTCTATGGTGAGAGCTCTTTTTGGTTTTTTATTCATTTTTTTTTAAAGGTGTGAGGTCTGTTTAGGGCAAAGATGGGACAGCTGCTTTAATTTGCTCTGGGGCAGTTCTGCTGATTGAGTTATTTCTGGTACTGGGCGGTTCTGCTGATTGAATTATGTCAGGTGCTGGACAGTTCTGCTTTAGTTCACCCTGAGGCAGTTCTGCTGATTGAATTATTTCATGTGCTAATCAGTCCTGCTGATCGACCTAGGGTGCTGTGTAATGGGAGCTAGGTCCCATGCTCATCAGGGGTTCAGTGGTTCACAATCTACCCCCCACAAAAGGCAGACCTTCCAAACCACCTGCCCACAATCAGGACAGATTGGCCCAAGAGGCCCTCGGAAGACTCCCAGGTATGTGAAAAGCACAGCCCTCCCACTCCCTATTCCGACTCCTGTTCCAGCTCCCTACCTTGGTCTCCCTGTGCTGCAGTCTGGGTTCAGCAGACCACCCCCCTGCCCAATTAAAACAGACCTGTTTTGAAGTTCTTCCAGAGTATCTTCTTCTAGAATCGTGTTGTCCTCCAGATATTGTGGATTTTTTTGCTTCATAATCAGTCTAGAGGCTTCATATGTTGTTGGTTTTTGAGCGAAGGTTAGAGGTGGTTACAGAGACTCCTGTATGATCTCCGCCATCTTGGCTCCACCCCTGGAAGTCCTTGTCCTTTATTTTCCTAAGATTCTGATTTTTAATCCATTCTGGTAACTGCTTTCATTTTATGGGCAAGTTCATCCTATTCACGTTCACAGTTATGATTACTATTTCCTTCCATCCTGTTTTTCCACTTGTCGTTCTTCTCTCTTTTCACCCTCTTTCTCCTCAAAAATGTTTTGGTTCTGACCACTACTCCTAATCCACTCAATTCTATCAGTCCTACTCTCTTCTCTTACCTTCCTTCTCTACTTTATTTATTTATGTATTTATGTATTTATTTATTTATTTTGCTGAGGCAATTGGGTTAAGTGACTTGTCTAGGTTCACAATGCTAGCAAGTGACAGATCAGATTTGAATTCAGGTCCTCCTTACTTCAGGGCCAGTGCTCTATCTACTGTGCCATCTAGCTGCTTCCCCTTCTCTGTTTTTAAGGAGTTGTTTATTTCAGTGAATTTTTTTTTTATCTTTTCCTTTTTTTTAGAAATTCCTTTACCAAGTTGTCGAATCTTCATGAATCTTTTGAATCACTTTCTTTTCTCATTTTTTCCTCTGCCTCTTTTATTTTTAATTTTAAAATCTTTTCTGAGCCCTTCCAGTAATTCTTTTTGAGCCTGACACCAATTCACATTTTTTCTTTGAGGCTTTGCATGTAATTTTTTTTGACATTGTAGTCCTCTTTTAAGTTTATTTTGAACTTTCCTTTCACTTTATTAACTTTTTATGATCCCCCCCCCACCCTGGTCTTTGCTCATTTTCATTATTTCTTGACTTTTAACTTTTTGTTTAAGTTGGACTCTGCTCCTAGGGTGGAGAGGGCATTGTCCTAAGTTTCGGGTTTTTTGTGTTACTGTTTTCAAAGCTAATTCTTTAGTCCATAAGTTGTCATTTTTTTCCCACAGTGGCATGATCTAAGTAAGGAGAGTTGTGGTCACTGCTCACCTAGCCTGTGCTATCTATTCTCCCCTAGTACTGTAATCTTCTGGCAACAAATTCTAGGTGTGCTGTTCTTTTTCACCCTGGAATTGTTACTGATTCCCATATGGGCAATCCAACAGAATCCTGCATCCACTGCTAGCACAACACTGTCTCTAGTAGTCTTTTGAACAGTCATTCAGTCCCCTAATATCCATAAGCTGAAAGTTCAGGAAGTTTCCCAAGGCCTTTGTTGGCTTGCTCGAGCAAGAATGCCCTCCATTTTTACCCAAGTGAGACAGACTTTTCTATCATCTTGGTTCCACTATGGCCCGTTTTTCTTGTTTTTTAATTTATTTTATTTGAAAAAAAAATAAGAAAAACAGAAAAGGAATACAAAACAAGCTAAAGCAAAACAAAAGAGAACATTGTCATGTGCCCAGCAGAACATCAAGGAGGATTCAAACTATATAACAACAAATTACCAGATTAACAAAGTATATATATTAGTAGAAGAAATTATAATCATGGATGTTCATTTCTTTTTTACTTCCTTGTAAATTGATCTTTGGTTTTCTACTGTGTACCTTATTTACTTTATTCTTTTTTCTCTTTTCATCTTCCCCTCACCCCCTATCAAGCTACAGTTAAGAAAAGATATATGTATGTATACATATATTGTAGGCATACATTATATACATAAACACATTCACACACACCCCACATACACACATACATCTTTCCTATCTTTGCTGACTATTTGCTTTATTTCTGCTCCTTAACTTGCCTTGCTATTACTTAACCTTCCCCCACCCAAGGATCCTTCCCTTGTCTTCTTTCCTCACCCTTTGCTTCCTCATCCATCTATCTTCCCTCCTTATTTTGGAGGGTGCTATATCGTTCATGATTTATTTTTAGTGTTGCCTATTGAACTCATTACTGATGTGAATAGGTTTTCAGAGATTTCCACCCCCATCTAATGCCTCTGTGTCTCTTCTCTGCACTTCATTTCTATTTTTACCTGAACTCTGCCAGTCTTTCTTTTTTTTTTTTTTTCTTTTTGCTGAGGCAATTGGGGTTAAGTGACTTGCCCAGGGTCACACAGCTAGGAAGTGTCTGAGACCAGATTTGAACTCAGGTCCTCCTGACTTCAGGGCTGGTGCTCTAACCACTGCGCCATCTAGCTGCCCCTGCCAGTCTTTCTTTTGAGCTACCCTGTTGTTGATGTTAATCTTAAACACGTAGTATACATTTCCCATGCAAATAAAAAAAGAAAAACAAACCCATAAACAATTTGTTCATGTTGAGTTCTTTGAAACTGATCTTTGATATTGGCTCTTAATATGTTAAATTTTTTCTTAAATTCCGGTTTGGTTGATAAAGTCCTGAAAATCTGCAAGATCATTGAATGTCCATTTTTTTTTCTATAGATAATTTTGCTAGATATGATATTTTTGTCTGTAGGCTTAGTTTTTTTGATTGTGGGTGAGATATGATTCCAGGACCTGTTGTCTTTTATTATTAGCTGCTGCTAAATTATGTAGTAATTGTAGCTCTAGTTTATTTGGATTGTTTTTTTCTTGCTTCTTGCAAAATTTTCTCTCTGACTTGGGCTTTTTGAAATTTGGCATTAATATTCCTGTGTATTTTCCACAAAGGATTTTGTGGAGATGGTGATTGGGTAGATTTTTTTATTTCTACATTCCCCTCATGTTCTACCACTCCAGAACAATTTCTTGGATCATTTCCTGCATTATTATGTCAGGGTTCTCTTTTTGGTCATAATTATTTCTTGGATCATTTCCTGCATTATTATGTCAGGGTTCTCTTTTTGGTCATAATTTCTGGGGAGTTCAATTCCAGATCTATTGTCTTTCTTAAAAGATGTTTCACATTCTGTTTTATTTTCTTATTCTTTATGATGTTTTGTTATTTCTTGGTCTTTGATTCTAATTTTCAAAGAATTATTTTCATCTTTGAGATTCTGTATATCATCTACTTGGTTAACTTTCCCCCATAATTTTCTTGTTTTTGTAATTTAAAAAATTTAATTTAATTTTTAAAAAATTATTTTAAATTAAATTAATTACATAAAATTTAATTTAATTTTTAAATTTTCCCCTCAATGTCTCCCATTTGATTTTTAAATTCTTTTTTGAGTTCGATAAATTCTCTCTGGGCAGAGAGCCATTTCACGTTACTCTTTGGGGTAGAAGCTTTTTTTTTCAGTGTCTGATCTTCCCTGTTCCCATAATATGTTTCTATGGTGGGATTCTTCTTTGCCAGTTCATTTTAAAAAAAATAAATATTAATGTAAACATCTCTAATTGTGGAGTGGGGAGATGGTGCCTCTAGCTTCACTTTAGCGCTCCACTCTGATCCGAATGCTAAACCAAGAGCTCCATTCACCTGTAAATGCCCACAGCCAGCAGTGTCCCTTATCTCACTGCTTTTGCACTCACTGGGTGCTGATTCTTTCTTGACCAGGGCCACATCTCAGCAGCACAACTGGACCTGGTATTCCTAATTAGCTGAGGTTCACTCTTTATTCAGTCTTTCCAGATCTTTTCCAGATCTCACTCCATAAGAGTTGGAGGTTTCTTTGTAGAGAAACAGTCTGGAGAAGTCTCTGTAGTTCCTACTGAGGCTCCTGCCTCACCTAGCTAGCCTGAGGGATCCCCATTTGGTGTTTTTGAAGAGCTAGTTAGGGAAGGTGTTTGTACTTCACACATTGCCTGGGGTATTTTCTTCAGATCTTGTTGACTTGTATCTTGGGTACTATGCATGGAGAACTTGAAATTTAACACTTTGCCATCTTCCCACAATCCCCCCCTCCCATTTTTCTTTTTAAAATATGTTGACATTTTAAAAATATTTAAGATTCCAGTTCAATTGCAATTTTAGGCTTTGGGGAATTTTCCATTTTCTCTCCTTGTAATTTTTAATGTTTTTTTTTTCTGTTATGATTACTCTGTATGTTTTTATTTGTTTTTTTTTTTTTCAATTGCGTGCTCAATTCATTAATTCTCCTTTTTCTTTTTAAAAAAAAAATTTTTTTAGAGATAAAATTCTTCTACTGAGGACTGCTTTAGCTGCACCCCCCAAACTTTGGTATGTTGTTTTATTATTTTCTACAGAATTAATTTCTATCATTTTGTCTTTTGAGTCTCATTGGTTTCCATTTAGGTCTGTATCTTTTTATTTGTGTTTTTTTTTTTTTTGTTATTTTTATTTCATTTTGATCTGTAATATATTTAATATAGATTCTTCTTTACATTAAAAGATTTTTTTTAGCCTTAGCATGTAATGTGTTATTATGGTAACATGTGTATTTAACACCATATCACAAGATACTTTTTGTTTATATTTTTGTTAGATTTATCTATTTCAGAAAATAATAATTAATATTTATGTAGCATTTGCTATGTGCCAGGTAGTGTGCTGAACATTTTGCATTTGTCATTTAATCCTTACACAACCCTGAGAGGTAGTTGATATTATTATCCCCATTTTCAGATGAGGTAGATGAAGTAAGCAAAGTGACTTGCCCAGGGTCACTCAGCTAATATATCTCCGAGGCCAGGTTTGGACTCAAGTGTTTTTTACTGCTCATCTAACCTGTCCACAGAATCACTTAGTTGCCTTGTAAGAACAAAAAACCCCAACAAATATACTATCATTTAAGTATTATGTGAATATTTGGTTAACTTTTTCAAGTGAATTTAGATGCTATTGTATTTGTGCTTTTTTGTTTTATAATGGGCCAACTCCTTCTCAACCACCAGTTTTTTCTGGGCGTATTCTTTTATTTCTGTTCATCTTTTCTCCCTTCTTACCACCCTCATAGCAGTTTACTTATGCTTTCTTCTCTTATTTTATTGTCAAAAGTATTTTTTAACTGTGCTGTATCATGACTCCCAACTAAATTTATATTGTGTAATTTCTAAATTTCTCCTACAGTAGACACCTAACAAATCTTGTATTTACTTGAATTGTTGACTTTTGTAAACTATAGGTCATGGTTCTAGCATATCTTAAATGATGGTTTCTACATGAATCCATGATAATTGGTGTAGTGGGTGTGTGGGTGTGTGGGTGTGTGTATCAGCTCCTAAAAAAGTATTATTTTATGTGGTATGCAATGTTAAGAATATTGACAAGAAAATGAATTAAAGATAGAACATATTTGTTACCTTTTAATAAAGTTAGACTTAAATATTTTATGTAATACTATTTAATTAGAAAATATAACTCCATAATTATGATAAACTTGTGTTTTAACATATTAAAGCTGTCCAAAGAGTTTACTTTTTGTAGAAAAGGTCTGTTGTATATTATCAATTTGAATTTTGTCCCTCTGTTTTCTGTTGTAACCCTCAATGAAGAAGTAATATTCCATAGTTTTTGTTTATTTTTAATGGAGTTATAGAATCCTGAAGAAATGTAGTGAAAAGAGTGCATTTTTGGTTTAAATCTGTTGCTGAGGTTTCTTCATAATTCTGTATGAGTGGAGGCTATCTTGTTTTTGTATCTTCAGTGCATAGCACAGTGTTTTCACATTGGAATTTAATATTTGTTGGGATTTAAAAATATTTAGAGCACTCACTAAATTGGTTTATACATGTTTGTTTCTTTATGTATAGAGTGGCTATATGAAGGAAGAAGTAGAAGATTCTACTGAAGATGAGGCGACTGAATCGAAAGAAAACCTTGAATCTAGTGAAAGAATTGGATGCCTTTCCAAAGGTTCCTGTAAGCTATGTAGAGACTTCAGCAATTGGAGGTACAGGTGGGTTGCATTGAAAATTTCAACACTTGATGTTGTTTAAACTTGTATTTAATGAATGGAAACCTTGTAACTCTTTTCTAGCTTCCAATTAATGGTATAGAAATGCAGCATTTTGTCAAGGTAGCCTCATTGCATGTATTTTGTTTGACTGGAGTGTCCTTGACAATAATCTGACACTAAAGAGAACAGATTTTTATAGTAATGATTTTTAATATCTAACTATGCAACAGTTAGTTTCTTTTCTTTCTTTTTTTTTTTTTAAATTCAGGTTTTTGATATTTAGGTTGTATCTACTCGCTGCTATTTAAAAATTAAATGTCCTAAGCTTCAAATATAAAATATATTGTTGGGAACAATGCCTAGACACTATTCTCTTTGGAGCATATGATATGACACTCAATTGGGGTACTATTTAATCATTTGCAAGATCAAGAGAATGTGGAAATGTTGCAGATTCAGTAATGTCTCAGTAATTTGAAAAGCAAAGAAACAAGATAAGACTTTAAGTTAATTACCTACATTATCCAGAGTTTTAAAATAAAAGCAGTTAGCATATTATTAGCTGGAAAATGGCAATTCCTCTTAAATAGTATAATACATATTGAAAATACAGTTGACATTGGTCAGACTGTATTATCAAAGTAACCTTCTCACTGTTTACTTGCTTTTAGGTTGTTCCCCTCTTCCTAATTTGTGGTTTTCATGTTATTCATCTACTTAGATAACTTCAGTGAGTCTGGATTTATGGACTGCAAAATAAGTTTATGATCTTTTAGTACTTTAATGGTGCTAAAGGTTATCCAGTTTTGCCTCAGTCACTATCCTTATCTTTATTACTTCCCAATGTAAAATTGCCATTCTGGCCAGTCTAAAAATTTATTTTCAAATAGATGCCCTTGTTAAGATTTGCCCAAATCTCTATTGCCTCATATCTTTTCAGTAATTTTTAGCTTTCTTTTGTTTCTTAGCTCAAGTCTCATTAAACCAACTGTGACCATTCCATTGATATCTATGAACTCAGTATTTAACCCCATTCTATTTCTTTGGTATTTGGTCATACACTACTCTTGGTATCACTTGTACCATCTTTTGTTGCTATTTAATTCTTATATTATTTAAGTTTGTATGTGTTTTTGCTTTGTTTCTCTCTGAAGGAAAGAATTCAAATACTAGCATTCCCAATTTACAAATGAGAAAACTAAGGCTCAGGGTGGTTACATTTAAAATTCATACTTACATAAGAGTTAAATAGCAATAGATGCCAAGGACAGTATATCTTAAGTTCATAGATATATACGATGAAGTGATTAGAGAAAGTTTAGTGGGACTGGAGCTCATTACTAAAAGACATTGAACCATTACTAAAAGAATTGAATAGCTGAAAAGGATTGTGAATGGCATATCAGGCAGTAAGAATTGGGAGAAAAGTATATTTGGTATGCTTTGCTGCTTTAATCAGATGGTTTATTTCTTGAGGAAAGAGACTTTGTGTTATACTTAATGTCTCCTAATATCTGTAATTTCACATGTAATGTGATAAATATTATTAAAGGAGTGAATTTGAACTTTTCATTGTTTTCATTTATAGATAAAGTTATCTATATCTATCTATAAATTGAAGATGAGATACCTTATTTATAGCAGTAAGATTTCCTAGATCTACTCTTTGATTCACTGCGTAATCATGTTAAGGACCCTGGTTTTGAAGTCAGGTACCCTAAGTTTGAATTTAGCTTTGAACTTAGCTTTTTGACCCTTAAAGTACCCACAGTGTAGATGTACATTCTTGACCCTAGTTTTCTTATTTGTAAAATAGGAATGGTAGTATTTGAACTTTCTCTTCATAGGGTTTTTTAAGGGAAAAGATATATCACAAAGGTTTATAGATAAGCACAAAACTGATGGTGATACTAATTAGTTTTTTATAGCATTACCATGAAACGAACATTGCAAATACCAGTTATATAGTCTTCTTGCTAAGGATGGAGTTCTCTCTGTCTCTCTGTCTCTGTCTCTGTCTCTCTCTCTCACACACACACACACTCTCTCTTTATTGTTCCTTTGGATACGAAGTAACATTTTTATGTGATTGTCAAATATAGAGCAGAGGGAAAAGTCTTCTGGTTATTCTTTGGAGTTATTTTGTGTCAGCCATGTAAATTTTCTAAGAGGCTTGGTAGAAATCATGCCAAGTTACTTAAAACGATGGCAAAAAATGTCTATCCTCCTCTAACTGCGAAATTAAAAGAAAAATAAACAGACTACAGACATAATCAGATGTCAAGTTTGAAAATATTATAACCCATGTAGTTTTAACTTAATGATGTTGGTATTATCAATGGTTTTTATGCAGAAAGAAAAATGAAAATTTTGTAATCTAGTAAACATTTTGGTGATCATATTAGATTTAATAAGAACCCTTAAAGTGAAGATTAGAAAATAGTCTATAAACAAGGTCACATTTTAAAATCATTAATATTGATCATTGAATAATTTTTAGTCTTTTGTTTGGAAAAGCTTTATATTTTTTTTTTAAGGAAAGCATATTAAAAACCAAAAGTGTTCATGTTAAACTTACTATAAAATAGCGTGATCTGTTTTATATTTGAACTCATTTTCTTTTTTCTTGCTTTCTTAGTTTCTCTAATAGCATTTACAACAATGGCTTTGTTAACCATAATGGAATTTTCTGTATATCAAGATACTTGGATGAAGTACGAATATGAAGTAGACAAGGATTTTTCTAGGTAACAATTTTTTTTTTTGGAAACTTTTAGAATGTATTAATAGTAATTTACTTCTTGTGAAGAAAAAGACATCACGAATATAATAAGTGTTTGTATAAAAAGTATAAATTTAATTACATTAAATGTTCACTTGATATTTTGCTAAGGAAATGACATCATATCTTTCAGTTGCATGTATTTTTAGATTAATAGTATCAGAATTAAATTTTTATATAGTTGGTCCATATATAGTTAGTCTGCTAAGAAATAAATATTCCTTATTCTCTAATATGCAGCAGTTTAAAGAGACTCTTTACTCATTTAATCAGCTTTATTATTCACTTATCCAAATAATCCTATTTATTATTTGCCAAATATAAATAGCTAGGTATTTCAAGAGTCATCTACAGCTCAGTTCTGATGGGAATCTTATTTTTACAAATTCATTTGTTTCCATATATGAATACTTGGATAGAAAAATAGTTCTTTGTAAGTTTTATAACACATTTTAGTAATTTGTTTCCTTTTATTTGGCTTATTTCAGATTTTCTAATGCCAATGAATATAACTTGTCAGTTAAATGCTATTTATTATCTAACTTCCTTTTCAAATGCTTTTGAGATTGTCTTCAGAGGATTCCAGGCTTTTTTTCCTAGGCTGAAAGAATTTAAGTAAACTGAGTAGGAGAGAACAGGCATACTTGATTTTATTGCACTTTGCTATTATCAAGGGTTTTTTTGATTGGTTTTTTTTTACAAATTGAATTATGGCAACCTTCAAAATCTGTCTGTGCCATTTTTCCAACAGCATGTGCTCACATTGTGTTTGTGTCATAGTTGAGTAATTTTGCAATATTTCAAACTTTTTCATTGTTTTCATATCTTAGGTATATTATGATGATCTGTGCTTGGTTGTATTTGATATTACTATTATAATTTTTGGGAGATATTATGAAATGTGCCAATTTAAGACAGTGAACTTAACTGATAAATGTGTATGTTATGACTGTTCTCTTGGGCCTCCCTATTCCCTGAGACATAAAAATATTATTTATATATATATATAAGATTTCGCATAAAACTCACTGAAGGCTCAGATGAGAGTTAGAATTTTTTTTTAGCAATAAAATATTAAGGCAATTATATTTTTAAGGTATAATATTATATGCTTACTAGATGATGGTGTAGTGTAAACAAAACTTATATGAACTGAGAAAGCTTTATTATATTATTCTCTTTATTGTGGTGATCTGAAACCAAACTCCCAGTATCTCTGAGGTATGTTCAAATATTAAACAAATCTCCTCTTGAAATATAGTTAGTGTATATATTAATGTGACTTTATAATTCTTTATTGATAGCATTAACTTTTTCTTTCTTAGATTCTTATCCATCTTTTTTTCAGCTTGGATACTTCATTGTGGCATTAGATATGATGTTGAGCCTCTATAAGGTTCTTCTAAGGTAGAAAGACCTGTAGTGCAAATTTGGAGAAAAATTGTCTCTCTTTGGAAGACCAGCTTAGTTAAATGAGGAGAGACTTGTTGCCAGGCCAACAAGAACAAATATTAATTAAAGTAACAAATGAAATGGACAAAAATTCAGAATGTTCTTTAGACTTAAATATTCTTTCCTCCAATTGTAAAGGTTGTGTAACTTTAAAAAGGAATATAGAATACTAAAATTTACATGGTTCTTAGACCATCTGCAAAAACTACTGGCACTCTTAATCTGTTTTTGTCCAATAACAATCTGTATAGTTGAGGAATTGAATCACATCTATATCAATAGTCTCATGGTAACTGAAATCAGAAAATAAGAAGTTGCAGGTAAGTGGAAGGATATGCCACTAATTCTTGATGAGGCAAAGAATGGAAATATTTGCTTCATTATGTTCCTAAAGGCAACAGGAAATATCATTTTCTGGCACCTTTAGTTACCTTCCTTTGTAGTACTCATGAGTACTATAAGGAGATAATTGTAGCTTTGTGTACTAGATTGTCAAGATTAGTAGCTTATGTGCCAGATATATTGTTTACTATGAAAGAACAGAGAAATTTCACTAAGAAATAAATGAAGTGGCAGAGTGGATAAAGCATTGGGCTTGGGATGAGAAAAATTCATCTACTTGAGTTCAAATACGGCCTCAAACACTTGCTAGTTATGTGACAATGGGCAGTAGTTCATCATCTTTAAAAATGAGCTAAAGAAGAAAATGGCAAACCAGTTACTTCCAACAAAACTCACGTGCGGTTATGGAGAATTGGACATGATTGAAAAAATGACTTAACAGCATCATGATGGAACTAAATGATGGTTAAAACGGTGATCTATCAGGGACAGCTGGTGTAGTAGATAGAGTGCTGGCCCTGAAATTTTTTATCTTTTCTGATGAACTATAAACTCCTTGAAGGCAAAGGAATAATTTCATTTGGTGTTTCCAATCTCTAGTATAGTGCACATAGTAAGTACCTTATAAATATTTATTAATTGATGGATGATGGTACAAGTTGATCAACAAATCTCCCACTTCTAAGAATGAGTATTTTTCAAGGCACTGCCAGGGTGGATTTTTAACAAAAGAAGCAGACATCTCTTTCTTACTATATGTATATTCTTAACTTTGGTAATTATGTCATTTTCTTTTTGTTTAAATATTCTTAATATTCTCTGTGCATGGTAATTTACAAGTCTACAAAGCCAGAATCTTTGATTATAACCTTTTTGTTAACTATCTTTCTTGATAAACATTTCTACTTGTATGTTCTATTGGAAACTCAAGTTGAGTATGTCCAAAACTGAATGTATTTCTCCCTTTCTTCAAACTTTCTAGAAACATAGATCATAATTCCTTCCAGGGAAGAAACCTTGGAGTATATCTAGTTTAGTTGTCTCATTTTACAAAGAAACCAAGACTGAGTTTGGTTAAGTGACTTACTTTTTATAGGTAGAAAGTATTAGAAGCTGGATTTACACCAAGGTCTTCTGACTCCAGAATTAGTACCTTCTATTTTTTCCTGGTCACTTAGACTTATCTCCAGGTCTCTTATCCTTTTCTCTGCTTCCCCACCTGGATAAATACTGCTGTCAGTTGTCAGATTGCTTGATTCTACTTCTACAACTTATTTATATCTATATTGGGTCGTTCAGCCTTTGATCATTTCTCTTTTGTCCTATTGCAGTAGCCTCTATATTGATCTTATCTCTATTCTGTTTGCCTTATAGCAGCAGGTGCACTCTTTGAGGTGCAGGCTTGAATAGTTCCCTGCTCACAAGCCTTTAATTGTTCCTTAACACCTCAAGGATTAAAAAAACAACAAAAAACTTTAGATAAGTATTTAAGATTTTTTTATGCTCTATTTCAAGTAGAAATAATAATCTCCTTCTTCCTCCATTTCTTCTCTTTACCAGTTTGTAACCCAGCCACTGTAAATATCAAATAGGGAACTAATCCATGTAGAGATGTGACTTAGGAAATATTTCTCTAAAAATGGAATATTGTTCTTGCCTTGTCTGTTTCTTGAAGACCTGGAACAGAAATTTTTCACTAGCTGAGTCCTTAACACTAATTCCTGAATATTGTTTTATTAGTGGAAATAATGTAAAAGATGGCATCATCTAATGCTTTGCTACTGCGTCCTAAGGGACCACAAGGCCTTTTCTTGTAACTTTCAACCAAAATCTATATATGCTGTTTCTTCCTATTAGAATGTGAACTTATTGAGAACAGCAGCTTTATTGATTTTCTGTTTATTTCCCCAACATTTTATAAAAATTGAATGAATGCTTTCTAATTCATTTTTTGTCTTCATTTTTCTCCTTTATACATTCTACTTCTGTGCAAACACTGTTTCTTGAGCTGTGTCATCTATACCTTTATGCATTTTCTCAAGTCTCCATGCTTAGAATGCATTGACTTGTCACTTCTGCTTTTCAGCATCCTTATATTCCTTCAATTTTTAGTTCACAAAATCATGGAATATGAATTAGAAAGAACCTTGGAAGTTCTGATTCAGTTTGTACTTGAATCTTTCTCCACAACAATCCTGACATACAGCTTCTATCTAAAGACCACTAGGGAGATGAAACTCATTTCAAAATGAAACAGCTTATTTCACTTTTTAGTGACTCATAACTAATAATTTTTTTCTTCTTTGTAGCAATCCCCCCCAGTTAATATTGTGAGTGAGGATCAAAAGAATTGTGTTTAAAGAGCTTTGTATATCATGAAGTGTTAAATACCTATTAGTAAGCCAAAATCTGTTTCTTTTGAATTTCATTTTTACATCCTTTCCTGATTTCTTCAATTTTTATTGCTCTTTCCCTTTTCAGATTGCTTTGTTTACATATTTTATGTTTTGTACCCAAAATAGAAAATTATTCCATTTTCATTTTTTGTGCTTGGAAAAATGTCCTTGTATATATATACCTGTATCTTAAAATAAATAAAAGACATAATTTGTTTGCTCTTTTAAGAGCTACTTACCATCTTTGCTCTCATACTTCCTATTATGATTGTTTGTCCTTTCAAAGAGGATTGTGACTTGAGGGGGCTGGTGGTGGTGATATTGTCACATGCAAGTGAATTTAAGTGAGGAAGGGCTATGCAGAGTTATGGCTGTGAGGAGCCAGTTATGTGTCTCATTTCCTCTCCTTTTTCTTTTTCCTTTCCTTTTTTCTTTCCCTTCTTTTTGTCTACAGAGTGTCATAGTCATTCCTGGGGGTACTCTTCCCAAAAAGAATGTAAATTTTAATTACTGCAATTACTTAGATTTAGATTACTTTTTATACTTAGATTTCTTTTTTTTAAGACCATGCCTTAAACCCAAATCACTCTGACTCAAATTGATTGATTGGTTACTAACCAAGTCCCATTTAGTCTTAGGACCCTGGTTGCTCAGAGTGAATGTAGATAGCTTTTGTTTCTGTTTGGGCCAGAAATCCTCTTCCCCTCCCAGATTGATTTTTTGTTTGTTTGTTTTGATTTGGTAAGAGGCCATTCTCTGCCTCATTTCTTAGGACCAAGCAATATGGACCAAGGGATCTAACATGAAAGCCACCCATGGCACAATGAAGGTGAAGGCCGACATCTGCCAGCCAAGGTGGGATCTTGAGGCCTTGGTCCTTCTTTCTGTCCTGCTGAGGGTCTACCACTTGGCTTGTCTCACTTGCCCCACCTGGGAGGTGGAGCATAAGTGTGTGTGTTAGGACCTGAAACATGGTGAATTAGGCCTGAGCAGAGCAAAGTCAGAGGAAACTCTGTTGGAAGTCCATAGTAGTTTTGAATGCAAATTGGTTGTTTGACCTCTAATACTAGTAACTGGTTTGCTCCAAAGTTTCTCTCAGGGTAGCTGGCGCTCTCATAGCAGTCTGCCTCATCACTGATTGGGTTTTGAATTAGTCAATCTGAGATCTCTTAAAAGATTTTTCTTTAAAAAAGCCAAGGTTGAGCAGCTAGGTGGCGCAGTGGATAGAGCACCAGGCTTGAAATCAGGAGGACCTGAATTCAAATGTGACCTCAGACACTTAACACTTCCTAGCTGTGTGACCCTGGGCAAGTCACTTAACCCCAGTTACGGGGGGGGGGGGGGGCAAGGTCTTCCACTGCATTCAGAGCCATCTCCAGTTGTCTTGATCTATATATCTTGCCACTGGACCCAGATGGCTCTGAAGAAGAAACTAAGGCTAGTGACTTTGTAGAGTCCACTCTCATTTAAATCCAGTTCACTTGCAAGTCATGGCATCAACTCTCTGATGTCATAGTCTCCTTTGAGAAAGGAGGAAAAACATCATCTTCAACCTTCATGATTATTAGGGATAAAAATGCCCAAGCTAGTGAATCTTAAAAAAAAAAAATCTTTGAAATGACTTCAAAACATATCTGACTTTAAATTGTTCTGTTCTGGACTGGAGATATTACTAACTAGCCATGTTAAATTCTTTTTGAAATCTAAAATTTTCCACATAATTCTGAATCAAACTATACTTATGACCATAGATTATTGATTTAGTGTTAGGAAGAACTTTAGAAGCCATGTAAGTGCCACTCATTTTAAATGAGTTGGAATTTCCTCATCAAAAGATTAAATAAGTGATAAATAAAAGATGAACAAATAAGTTATGGAGACAAGATTTGAAGGCTTGTCTTCTGATTCTGAAATCAGTGAGTATTCGTTCCACTATACATAAGGCTACTTTAATGTACTTTTACAATTGCTAACTGGGCCTTTATCAGTAAAATGATTTTTTTTGTTTTGTCTTCTAGCAAATTAAGAATCAATATAGATATTACCGTGGCTATGAAATGTCATTGTAAGTATGTCTTCTATTAAATGACTCAAAGACCTTTTTTTATTTCAAATAATCGCAATCTCATCTCTCCCCTTTCTTGTTTTTTTCTGCTATTGGGTTTTAAAATTTTCACCATGATTAATTTGATTATACAAATTTAGTAGCTATTTCCTATAATAAAAATATTTTTAACTTGGCTCTTTATTCATAGACTCTTATTCTTATTTCTCCTTTAAAGAAAGAAATCTATTCATTTCTCCAATATAGTTTTGTATCACTGACATATCAGGAACTTCATAACAAAAGGATTTGGGAATGAAATACTTAACATTTTAATTAAGTTCTGTGTACCTGTTCACTTCTTCACCTTTAAAGTGGTAAATTAATGATTGTTAGCCTATGTGTTTTCTTTAGTTATTTTCTTAATGACGCTTGTACAAAGTTGTAGAAATCTATATGTTACAGAGTAGGCAATTTTTTTCATGTTAAGATTGTTTAATAAATTGGGGAAGCCTTTACACAGAAAGTATGCTTGAATTTCATCTTAAAAGGTAGGTAATAAAACTCCGTTATTGCAGGAATTTTTTTAAATAAAGATTTCATAGAACTTTATGGAACCAGAGAAGTTCTTTAAAAATTTCATTTTAGAGAAGTCCAGTACCAATTCTTTTTTTTTTTTTTTTCCTGGTGAACTCATCTTATAATTGAGAAGAAAATATGTCAGATATAAACTAGCATTAGATGAAGGGTTCTGTGTACAAAAATTCATCTATATACTGAGAGATGATAGTTTTTGTATTAATGCTTGGTTCTGAATGAGTGATATATTCATTTGGTTGCACATATTGCCTTAGGTGGTGGGTATTATCATTCCACTTACCAAAGGATCTTTCTTTTTAAAAATTCAACTATTTTGAAGGTAATTTTAAAAGGGGCAGCTATGTGTTGCAATGGTTAGAGTACCCAGCCTGGAGTCCTCAAGAGCCATCTTCCTGAGTTCAGATCTGGCTTTGGACACTTAGTAATTCTATGACTGTAGGCAAATCACTTAATACTCTGTGCCTCAATTTCCTCATCTATAAAGTGAGCTGGAGAAGAAAATGAAAAATCAAGAAGGAAATGACAAATCACTCCCATTATCTTTGCCAAGAAAACTCCAACTGGAGTCATGAAGCTTCAGACATGACTGAAAAATCACTAAAAAATTTAAGACATTAGTTTTAATTTTTAATGTGATTCTTATATTTGATGTCATGTAAAAAATAGTTATTCAATAATTATATTAGATACTTCCAATCTTTGCATCATATTTTGGTTTAATAAGAGTTTATATTATGTTGGAAATTTGTCATTTAGTTTACCACAGAAGAGCTGAAAAAGTTATTGCAAAGAATCTGAGTCTTGTAATCTTGAAATTTGTAGCTTTTGAGTGAAATAGCAGTATAGATGATTCTACAAAACATGTCTTTTATTCTTTTTTACCTTCTGATATTTAATATATTTTATTTTTGATTGAATACAGAATGTAAACACATTAATATTTCCTTTTATACAGATGTTGGAGCTGATGTGTTGGATTTAGCAGAAACAATGGTTGCAGCTGCAGATGGTCTAGTTTATGAACCAGTAAGTTTTCTTGAAGAGTTTTTTCAAAATGTGTTGCAAATTTTTTTTTACTGTTTATAAATTCCTGTGGAATATATTATATTTGGTGCTTATATGGCTTGATATTGTTAATTACCTATTCATATGTCTGTCTTATTTTCCCAGGCAGGTTCCAAACTCTTCAAAGACTTTAACACTTAAATCCCCTAAATTGTCTAGCACAGTACTTCTTATGTAGGTATTCAATACATATTTCTTCAGTTATACTAGAAAAATCTTAATATAGCAGTATTTTTCATTGAAAACTTTCAAGTACTTTTTGTACTCTTTTAGTTTTTAGAAGAATAGCCTGCAATTTTCTGCTTCCCTTGATTCATCTGTAATTTTGATAGCATTTATTTTTGCGGCATTCTTGAAAAAAATAACTCTTTTAACATAGATGGTCTCCCCCCCCCCCCCCCCAGTGAAAAGCTTGATTAAAAGCACTGCCGTTTCCCAATTGTAATCAAGTCCCTCAGCCCAATTGTTTAATGTTTGTCCATCTTCAGTGCCTGTCCAAGATGGACTGTATATATTAATTTGGGCAGTATTTGTTAAGCACGTGGTTTTTCCTGTCTGAATCATTAGGCTGATCTCCCTCGAGAAGACTTTATTCTATATACTTCTTTGATCTCACCCCATCTTGACTTCTGTAGCAGATTGTCTTTACTACCTTTATTTCTCCTTATCTGCCTATATTTTTTTTGTTTCTAAAAATATACCTATGATTTCCATATCCTTTTTTTTATTATTAATACTTTTTATTTGCTGATTTCCATATCCTTAAAAAAATAAACCCTTAATTGATTCTACCATCCCTACCAATTGTCATCTTACATCTTTCTTCCTTTTCTTGGCTGAACTTAAGAAATTTTATGCTTCTCCTCTCTTTACCAAAACTGCAATTTGACTTATAATCTCATTCAAATAAAACTCTCCAAAATCACTGTTTATCTCTTAATTGTAAAAACCTAATGGCCTTTTTTTTTCAAACTTGATCCTTTTTGACTTCTGTGCAACATGTGACGCTGTTGATCACCTTATCCTATTCCTTTTCCCCCTTGTTTCTTTATAGATTCCCTTCCTCTGTGTGTGTGTTTCTCAGAATTACTAGCCCTCCTCCCCCACCAATGCCTCTGTGTCAGTTCTTCCTTTGTAACTTGTTCATACAGCATAATTTCCATTTTACCTATTTTATTAGGAAACCAGACAGTTTTGCTTTTTAGAGTCAGATCATACTCATCTCTGCCCCAATCTTTCTTTTGAACTACCCAATTATTGATACTAATCTTAAACATATGATATATGTTTCCATGTAAAAAATATAAACAGTTTGTCCTTGTAAAATCCCTTGAAATTAATCTTTGTTGTTGGCTCACATTTATGTTAAATTTTCTGTTGAGTTGAGTTTGAGTTGAGACAAAGTCTTGAAAATCTTCTGAATTCATTGAATGTGTTTTTTGTTTGTTTGTTTGTTTGTTTTTTCCTTCATTCAGTACTATGGTTCATTTTGATGGATATGATGTTTTTGGCCAGAAGTCTAGATCTTTGTTATTCCAATGCCTATGGTATTTTATTGTAGCTTCTAATAGATTCTCTACAATTCTAATTATAGCTTCAGCCTATTTGAACTATTTTTTATGTTTATTGAGCTTGTAGAATTTTCCTCTTTGACCTGGGTTTTTTAAATTCAACAATTCTTATGTATTTTCCATGTAGAATTTCTAGAGATAATGATCAGTGGATTTTTTTTTTATATATATATTTGTATTTTCCCCTGGTGTTCTGTCACTCTAGGACAATTTTCTTTATTTCTAGCATTATTGTGTCAAGGTTCTTTTTTGGTCACAACTTTTCAGGTAATCCAATTATTCTTTTTTCTCTTCTTGATCTGTTCTCCAGATCTCTTTTTTTAAATAAGAGTTCATATTCTGTTCTATTTTTTCATTCTTTATATTTTGTTTTGATATTTCTTGTTCTCTTATAGCTTTACTGGGTACCCCTTGCCCAATTCTAATTTTCGAAGAATTATTTTAAGCTACTTATCTCCTTTTCTTTTTATTTTTTTTCTTCAATTTTTATTAATGCTTTTTATTTACAAAACATGAATGGGATTTTTCAATATTGACCCTTGCAAAACCTTCTGTTCGAATTTTCCCTTTCCCCCACCCTCTCTCCTAGATGGCAGGTAGTCCAATACATGTTAACTATGTTAAAATATATGTTAAATCCAATATATGTATACATATTTATACAGTTATCTTGCTGCACAAGAAAAATCAGCTTATCTCCTTTTCTAATTGTTTAACTTTTTTTTTTGTTTGTTTTTTTGTTTTTCCTCAGTCTCATTTAATTTTTAAAATCTTTTTAGACTACATCTATAAATTCTTTCTGGGCAGGTAGCCATTTAATATTATTCTTTGGGGTAGGAGAGGCTTTTTTTTTTTATAAACTTCATTGTCCTCTGAAGATGAACCCCAGTCTTCCCTATTCCCATAGTAAGTTTCTATGATTGGGTCCTTTCTTCTTTTCCTGCTCTTTAAATTTATTTATTAATTTTTTTTTTTTTTTGCAAATTAATAGTATAAGCAAGCAGCTCTAATTCTGGGGGGAAGGTGGAGGGTAATAGTGTCCCTGGTTTCACTTCAGCTCTTCCCTCTGATCTGGAACCTGAACCAAAAAGTTTCCACCCTCCTGCAAGTGCCCACAGCCAGCAGCTTTTCTACCCTACTGCTTCTCTCTCACCAAGTGCTGGTTCTTTCTCACCCAGGGCACAGCTGTGCCTGCTGTGTTCTTAGCAGGAAAGGTTCTTCAGCCTTCTTGGACTCCAGTTCCTGACACCCCATGCTGTCCAAAAGGAGAAGATTGCTGTTGTTCAAGCTGAGGATACCTCCAAACCCAGCTAGCCACAGAGCTTCCTGCTTGCTGTTTTTTCATAAAGAGATGGTCTTTCTTCCAAAGTAGACCCTTCCAGATGTACAAATACTCCCATTCTTTACTATCTTTTGCAGGAAATTTCTACTATATCTTCCTTAAATCTCTCACTAATCTTCAGTCTCTTAAGTTACTGGCTGATTCTTTGTCCATGTCTGTCTCCCCATCAGCAAAAAAAAAATCTCACTTGGCCTTTTATCCCTGCTATTTTCTTATATTTCTTTCTTCTTTGGAAGCTTAACTCTTCCCCAAAGACCTTATTTCTTTGTAGTAGTCTTCTATCCTTTTCATTCAAACGAAACTACTTTTTCCAAAGTCACTAGTGATGGCTGTCAAATTCTTTCTTGGTCCTAATCCTTATTAACATCTCTCCAGAATTTGACATGGTCAGTCATTCACTTTTTTTTTTTTTTTGGATATTCTATATTAAGTTTTCATTATACTGCTTGATTATATTTCTTCTCTCTCTCTCTCTTTTTTTTTTAAATTTTCATCTAGGCTGTACCCAATAACTGCAGGTGTTCCTAAGATTCTGTCTTGGGCCCTTTTTCCTAAAGATCTCTTGATGTTCTTTTAAGTTCTATTGAAATCAGTTGTCATCTCTTTGCAGAGGATTTCACTATCTATGTAACTAGCTCTAAACTCTCTCTTGATCTCCTATCTGATAGCTCCATATACCAACATGCATGAACAACTAAACTTAACTTTAGAATTGAACTCATCTTTTCTCCTACAAATCTTCCCTTCTTCCTAATTTTCCTATAGTTATTAAGTATTTTCACTATCATCCTCAACTCCCAGCCTCTTTCACACTGGCCGTCCTCTCACTATTTACCAAAACTTTTCCATTTTATCTTTGTAATATTTTTCCTATATATTCCCCTCTTCTATATTGCCATCACCCTACTTGTATGCCTTTTTCACCTCAAACCTGTACTATTTATTTCAATAGTCTTAATAGTTGGTTTCACTATTGCAAGCCTTCTCCATTCCAAACCATCTTTCATTTATCAAAGGAATCTTCTTAAAGGACCTTGTCACACCCCTATTTAATTAGAGTTAATTAAGCTATTACCTATAGATATATAACCTGTTAACTCTAGGATCAAATGTAAAATCCTCTGAGTTTTTAAAATCCTTCACAACTGGTCTGCTTCCTACTTTTGCAGTCTTCTTACATCTTATTTCCCCTCTATGCTGTATGGTCCTTTGACTGACCTCATATAAGACAATTATTTCCCATTTGTATGTTTTCATGGATTCTTTGTGCTTAGAATTCTCTTCTCATTCTTTCTCCCTGGCTTCATTCATTCATTCGTTCATTCATTTATTCATTTATTTAAGGAGAGGCAATTGGGGTTAAGTAACTTGCCCAGGATCACACAGCTAAGAAGTTTTAAATGTCTGAGGTCACATTTGAACTCAGGTCCTGCTGACTTCAGGACTGGTACTCTATCCGCTGCGCCACCTAGCTGCCCCTGGCTTCACTTATTTCTATCATATTCCATCTTTTACAAAAAAAAAAAAAAAAAAAAAAAAAAAAAAAAAAAAAAACCTTTCTCAGTGCCTTCCTTCTAAGATTAACTTCAGTTTATTATTTATATATCAATTAGGTCTCTCTTTAGCATTGTGATTTTTGTTCTTTTCTTAATTTGCATCCTATATCCAACAGGTGCTAGTCTAACATTTTCATCTTTACTCATGCTTCCCAGCACTTCACAATTGCCCATCCTCTCAGTTGAATTTAGAGAATATAAATTTATAGTGGACCCAATTATCTGTTGTACTATACCCTGTAAATTGTGACTTCTTCAACTTTGTCTTTTAACATCTGAGTAAGAACAGAGAATATGGATGGTGGAAGTAATTGAAGCTTAAAGTGTAGCAAGCCATGTACAAGGGAATAAGGAATTTGAAAGTAGAAAAAACAGTGTACTTTGAACTATTTAGCTGTGAGGTTGAGTTTGGGAATAGTTTCCTTTGTTGGAAACAGTGGAATCGAAACAGAGGTAATGAATGACTGGCAGTGTACTTACTTTTTTTAAATTTATTTTTAGTTTTAGTTTTTAGTTTTTTTTTTCTGGCAATGTACTTACTGATGGAGGCATTATGATTGAAAGACAATAAGATTAGGTAGTGATAAGTCAGGGAGAGACTGAAATATAGATGTCTATGATCAGATAAAGGAATTTCAGGGTTTCACCCTCTTTTGAACTTGTTAACTTAATGCAATTAAAGCAGTTTTCTGAATTATAGAAATCTCTTAACTGGCTGAATTCTTTTTTGCCCTTGGACATCTTTGTGCATAAATCATCTTAAAGCCTCAATTTATAAGATTCTAATAAGGAAGTATTCCAATATGACAAAACATAGACTTCCTTTTCCCAACCTTGGACATTTACTGTGTGACCCTGGGCAAGTCACTTGACCTCTTATTGCCTCAGTTTCCTTATCTGTAAAATAGGTATAATAAAAGTACTCACCTTACAGTGTTGTTGGACCAGACGAAACTCTTTTTTTCTCCTCCCCCCTGTAAAATTTTAACCTTATTTTAGTATTTCTGCTTTTGAAGATTGTGTTTTATATGATTTTAATTCATGTAAATAATTAATCCCTTTTGACTGATATTGCAGTTTCATCTAATTTTATCTATTTCCCAAAAGCTATATGATACTTATTTTGTTAATGTATTTTTACTCAAGCACATTTTGACTACTGTATTGAGAGTCTGATTTAAAGTCTTGGAAATGGCACTGTATTCATTGATTGGCAAGTCATCTCCAGTCTCAGTACCCTAGCCAAGTTATAGTTTACTCTTCATTATCTTGCCCACTCTTCCCCCCCAAAAAAACCAAAAAACAAAAAAACACAAGCCCAAATTTGACACTTGGGAGCATATGATCATAGAACTAGAATTGGAAGGAACCTCAGAAGTCATTTAATTCAATTTCCTCATTTTGCAATGAAGTTTTATAAGTGAGGAAAGGGAGATCCAGGAAGATTTAAGTGCTTTGCCCACACAAGTAGCAAACCAAAGAAAAGATATGAGTTGTCTGTTAAATTCTGGTCTTTTGACTCTAGAATCAGTATATCCTACTATTTTCTTAAATCACCCTTTAAAATATAATAGAATATTGACTTTTACAACAACCTCCAGAGGAATGTCCATTCATTTCTAATTCATTCATTTATTTATTCACTAATTTATTTTTTTTATTTGTTTAAAAGAGCAATGAATTGGGGTGGAATTTTATCTGAAAATGACTAATATAAAAATAAAAGGCATCAATAAAACCTTTAAAAAATGTTTCATATGTTCATAATATTTTTTTCTTTTGTGAAAATCAGAGATATTGACTTTGCTGTTGATGATTTTCCTTTATTACAGGTAATATTTGATCTCTCACCCCAACAAAGAGAGTGGCAGAGGTAATTGACTTGTAAGGGTATCTATTTTTTCCTTATTACTACCTATAACCAGTCCTTTGTGTGCAATTATATTTATATTATGGAATATCACTTCTGATTTCAAGGTTCCTTATTCCTAACTTTTTAAAGTCTATAAAAATTTATACCCCAGCATTTTGATGCAATTATAACTCATTGGGCATTGATATTCCTTTATAATTGGGATAGAATAGAAGGCCATCAAAAGACCAAATGTATTCTAGATTAGCTTGAAGTATTTGGAAATTGCTATTTCTAGTTCAACTGAAATTGTCTGATAGAATTAATGAGAATATGGTAATTTCCCCACTTTCCCTTGTTTTGAGAAAGATGAAGATGTCTTTTACATCATACTTTATATACTCTGTCTAAACATTTACATACAATATTGTAGGCACTTAAGTTTAGAGCTGGAAAGAGACCAAGCCCTGTTATTTTTACACATAAGGAAATTAAGGTCCTGAGCAGTTTAATGATTTCTCCAGTGTCTCAAAGTTCCAGGTAGCAAAGCTTGGATTCAAGCTTATACCCTTTGATTATAACTCTCTCATATTAGTGACATACTTTTGAGTGTTTTGGGGAATGATTTGGCATCAGGTTGATGTCATCAAACAAGATACCAAGATAGTTTTTACTTGATTTCTGCTAAATGCCAAGAGTAGGACTCTTGGAAGTAGAGAGCTTTCTTTAAGAAATTTTCAGATACACCAAAACTAAGTTGAAAAATCCATTTTAGATCCCAAATTTGATCCAGCTTCTTGGAAAATTCTGGCAAATGAAACCAGTTGGAGCAAAAATCCCAAAATACTTTTGGAATGAAAAGCAACATCTCAATTCATGTTCTTGATTAATAAGATTACTAAGAATATCTGAACATATTCATGTCTACTTGGGAGATGCCAGAATGTGAAGCATGTTGATTTTTTTAATACTGATATTTCATTTTCCCATAATTAGCTTGAGATGTTAAGGTTTAATGTATGTCCAAAGGTACAAAAGTATAGGAGATAGAGATGCAATAAAGATATATAAATATTCCTAACAGTAGTAGGAAGTAAACTTTCCTCTTGAGAAGTGCAGGAATATTTCATTCTTATCTTTGTTACTGTATGAAAAATGGCTAAAATGCACATGTATGATTAAGAAATAGGAATATTAATTTTGACATACATATTAAGTTATTCTGAGGTAATTAGTTTCATATTATAAGTTAATCTTTGTGCTTCACAGTCTCATAAAAGTAGTCTTTTTGTTGCAGTTTCTTTGCTTTGTGCTACAAGCTGTTGTATGTTTTAAAAATACGCAGGTAAGGTTACCTTGAGTAGAGTACAGGTCCTGGTGTCAGGAAGATTGATCTTCCTGAGTTTAAATCTGGCCTCAAATATTTAGTAGCTTTGCGTCCTGGGGAAAATCACTTAATTGTTTGCCTCTGTTTTCTAATCTGTAAAATGAGCTGGAGAAGGAAATAGCAAACTACTCCACTGTCTGCCAAGAAAGCCCCAAATATGATCTTCAAGAGTTGGAAATGACTGAAACAATTGAACCAAAAAATTACCACTTTTTCTCTAGAATCCTGAATCTTGGGTTTAGTCATAGATATGCTGTAGCATTTTGTTTCAGTAAAATACATATTTTTTTAATGAATAGAAGAATTTTCAACTTTTTGCATGCTAGATATTTTTTGCAACCAGGACTGGGATGGGCCCTCCAGCTTCCTTTTCTGTTATTCCCATTCTTGTCTGTCTCTGTCCTGTACAAGTGGGGATTACAAAATTTGGGATTGTCCTTTATAATATAGTGAGCTTTAGGATTCCCACATTTGTATTTTCAAGTGGCTGCTATCACTACTTTCTCACATCCTCTTTTCAAGAAAATAAATGATGACATGTTGACAATTTCAAATCAGTGTACAGTTTTGCTATGGATGTTGATTGTTTATGAATAAATTTAATTGAGAATATATTTTTGATTCCTCTTATAAAACTCTCCTTTATTGCTACATAGTGTCCTATTAAAATGACTTTGGGTTCTTAATGGCAATAATAATAATTTGTAAGACCTTAAGATTTGTAAAACCTATGTTTTTAAATTTGATTCTCATAAAAGCCCAGTGAGGTAGATGCTATTACTATTCCTGTGAAAAAGGAAGACAAGGAAACAGACAGAGGCCAGAGAGCTTAAAATGATTTGCTTAGAGTCACACACTTAGCAAAATGCCTGAGGCAGGATTCAAACTTCAGTCTTCATGATTAGCTGCTATAACATAGAGTACAATATCCAGTAGAATGGGCATGATTATATATCATAGGTATATCTTTTATCCTAAGATGAACCTGGATAAATATGAGTCTCTACGAGGCCTGTGGTGAAATTTTTCAGAGGGATTTAAGTTTACACATGTTGGTGAAGTCACGGATGATTTTTGAAGTATTCACATTTATTTTACTTACAGTTTTATATTTTATTAACTTTCCCAATCATTTTTTGTTGTTATTTTTAGAGTGTTGCAGACAATTCAGAGTAGACTACAAGAGGAACATTCACTACAGGACGTGATTTTCAAAAGTGCTTTTAAAAGTGCCTCAACAGCACTACCCCCAAGGTGAGACATCTATTTATTATGTTTTAGTTTTAACTGTTTTCATGAATTTATTGTAAAGGAGTGAACATTTTTTTCGATTTTGTTTAATGTCTAAGGCTGTAGAAACTAGAATAATTTTGTATTGTGATGGCATTCTTTACTTTTTAACTGGTAGGAATATTTTGTCTTTGACCTAGAATTTTATAAACCCATTTTCTCATTATAATTTAAAAGAATATGGTGTAGCTTTCTTTACTTTTTTCTTTTTTGTGATGGAGGGATGCAATTTCTCCTAATTTCTTTGTAAATTTTGGTGTTTACGAGATTGGAAAACATAATAGAAACATTATTGTTATAAAATTGTCCTCAGTTATTTCAAGAATTTTTTGTTTGGATTAAATAAGTACTTCTCCAGAATATTTTGGAGTTCATAGTACTATAGATAAAGAGTTGGAAGGGATCTTGAAAATCCTAATGCTTCATTATATAGAGGAAGAACTTGAGCCCCAAAAGGGTAAATGACTTACAAACGAAAGTTTGTAGTACTGAGTGTCAGAGCTGGGAATTTTATTTAGGTTCTCCAGTTTCAAGGGTCCTTTGAGGGCTTCGTTGTAAAAGCATAGTATGTTCAGGTACATAAATGGAGGTGTGATTTATCAAGTATTTGTTTGACTTGCTTCCTGTGGTTTATTTTACTAATATGAATGCAGATAAAGAGGTGCAGTATAGACAAAGTGGTCCAAGGGTAGAGGATTGGGTTTGGAGTCAGGGCTATGTGATACTCATCTCACCCGCCCTTTGGGTGCCCCCAGACCAATTGCTCAGTGTCTACTTTTCTTAGGCAGTCCCAAAGGATTTATCTATTAAAACATAGGTGAGTTGAAGGTTTCTCTGGATGGAAGGTATTCTCCCTGTATGAATTTCCTCATTATTGAGTTTTTACTTCTCTTACTGATTTAGAGTATCCAATAACTTTGTAGAAGTACATAATCATGCAAATTCCCATTTGTTTCAGATATGTCCAAATCTTTGTGCCCCATTTGTACTTTTCTTAGCAGAGAAACTAGAATGGTTTTCCATTTCCTTGTCCAGCTAATTTTACAGATGAGGAAACTGAGCAAATGGGGTTAAATGACATGTCCAGAGTCATGCAGCTAGTGTCACAGGCTAATTTGAACTTAGGTCTTCCTGACTCCAGGCATTCTGTCTACTACAAATACCTTACTAAATTTTTTGGTATAGTGATAACTATGTCTTATGCAAGATCTATATTTTCTTCCAATTCCTATTTGAAGAGTAGGCTTTTAAGTAACGGATTGATTTCTCTTTTTATGTATACTTAGATGTATATTCCCTCTTCTCTTAATTTTGTAAAGTACTAGAGGTAAAGAGAAAGAATGCATGCCATCTTTTATTGGCCCAATCCTACATAGTTTCTAAGTAGCAGTATAGTTTTTTTTTTTTTTTTTTGCTTAGTTATAAAAAGCTGTATAACTTCAGGTTGACTTTGATTATTATAGTAATGTCCTGTCTTATATATAGAAGGTATTTGCAGTATAGTGGTAAGAATGCTGGATAGAATCAGAAAGTCTTTGGCTTAAATCCCAATCTTGATAGCCAGTAGCTTTGTGACCAAGGACATATGTCAATCTTTCTAAGCCTCAGTTTCCTCATCCAAAAAATGGAAACAGTAATATCTGTAGCACTTTCCTTACCATGTTAACAGTGTGGCTGAAATAGATTTATAAATTTAATCACTTCAAATTTTATAGTATTGAATAAATATTAATTTAAATTATCTTTTTCCTTTTAAGATTTTGATTATAAATGCTAACAGTTCAAGGTTTTTAACTGGATGATTTTTTTTTTTAATTAGATCTTTCTAAAATTTTTTTACTATTCTCCCTTTCTCCCAAATAACTCACCCATTTATGTAGTCATTTCCTGTGATGGATGTGCTTTAAGCAGTCTTACCATATCTTGTTCTAACAGGGAAGATAATTCTTTACAACCTCCAGATGCATGCAGAATTCATGGTCATCTATATGTCAATAAAGTAGCAGGGAATTTTCACATAACTGTGGGCAAGTATGTTCTTTTTGCTTATTGAAAATAATTTACATAAAAATGGAACTTGGATAAAAATTAATGTGTTAAGTTGACCATAGATTTGTATGCTTAATTAACAGAGATTTTCCTTCCTTTTAATAGTCGGGTTAGAGTATTAAGTATCTCAGTCTTTGTTATTTCAAAATTGAATTAAGCTTGTCATTAAGAGATTCACATACCCCGGACTAGGAAGATAAGGGATACCATTTTCTCTGCCCTGTTAAATCAAACTGGGGGTCACATTTTAGTGAATATGTGGATATCATGCCATATATGGATTGGTTGAAGTAAACAAAGATGTTTAGCTTAGAGAAGACTTAGGGGGGAAGTTTGATCATTATTTTCAGTTATGAGGACAGAGTCAGGACCAGTAGGTGAAAGCTGCAAAGAAACGCATGTAGGCTTGTGGTTGGGGGGGGGGGGGAACAAAAGAAAAACAAAAGTTCCTAATAATTAAAATTATCATAAGTGGAATGGGTTACCTAAAGAGATAGATAGTTCCCATTTACAAGAGGTCTTTAAGCAAAAGCTGGTTGATTATTTGCCATGAAGTTTTAGAAAGGATTCTTTTTTAGGTTACAGATTGGACTAGGTAGGTGGTCTTTGAAAAGGGGAGGGAGGGAAGGAAAGATAATATGTTGAATAGGTGTGATCCCTGCCTGATTTTATTTTATTTTATTTTATTTTATTTTTTTTATTTGCATAACATGTGTGGGTAATTCTTCAACAATATCCCTTACATAGCTTTCTGTTACAAATTTTTCCCCCCAACTCCCCACCCCTCCCCTAGATGGCAGGATATCCACTACATGTTAATTATGTTAAAATATTCCTGCCTGATTTTATAATGGCATTTCACTATAACTATTGAATAGACTGTAAGTTTTTATAAACTTGCATTCCCCCAACAGTTTCCTGAAATTTTTTGATAATTCTAGCAGTGTATGTTGGTTTTAACTTTATAAGTAAAGATCTAATAATTTCCTTTGGATTTTTACCTTATTAAACATGTGCACACATCATAGGAATATAAATACATGACATTTTATTTTCTTCATATTTAATGTTTCAACAGCTCCCAATAAACACTATTTTCTATTTCCTAAGATATGAGCAACTGTTAACTGAAATGAAAGCCTTTTAAATATGACCAGAAATAAAATAGTGAAGTCATATACATTGGTTCAAATGTAGAATTAATTTATTTTTTGTAATTAACACTTGTTTTTCCACAAACATTATTAGAAGACAATAGTTAACTCTAATGTTTTAGGGCAAGTTAGAAGTTTTAACTTTTTAAAAAAAAAACATACTTCTGGCAACTTGAGGAAAATGTGGAATTCTTTGCAGCCTTTGTAGGAAAGTGCTTTGAGAAGCAGGAAAATCACTCCTACATAAACTGTCCCAATTGGGGAAGAAGGGTTTCTACATATCTATATTTTAAAAATTATAACTTACTCCATTGCTTTTGTTGGAGCATGTGAAATATTAATATTCCTATTAATAAAAATAATTTAAAATTATCTAAAGTGAATTAAAATTAATAAAAATTTTTAAAAGACATGAATTTTTATTCTAACAATTTGCCATATGGATTTTTTTGGGGGAAAAAAGCTTTGATTGGTTTTTAATCTTTTTTTTTTTTTTTAAGCTTTTAGCTCAGAACTTTGGATAGTAAAAACAATAGCTTGAAGTAATTATAGGTTTCAGAGAAAAAAGGGTTGTTTTTATGAAGAAAAATGTAATTTACAATCTTCAGTGAGAATGTTACTGCAGTTTTTTCTTCCAAAATTGTAGAGTGCTTTTTTTGGGAGGGGTTTTGGCTTATAAAAACTGATTTTTGACGTTGATGATAGTTCTTTTACAAACCAACAAAAATGACTAACATTTTCACAAAATAAAAACAAATCTTTATTTCTGACATCTTATTTTGTCATTTGGATATTTGGTTAACTTTGAAGCTCAATACAAACATGTTTTGGAAAAAAAATAAAGTTAATTCAAGGTTTGTGTAAAAAAAAAGACATGAATTTTTATTCTAACAATTTGCCATATGAATTTGCAAAAAAAAAAAAAAAAAAACTTTAATTGGTTTCTAATCTTTTTTTTTTTTTAAGCCTCCCTTCATCCTAGCTCAGAACTCTGAATAGTAAAACAAGTAGCTTGAAGTAATTACAGGTTTCAGAGAAAAATGGTGGTTTTTTGTTTGTTTTAATTGAATTTTTACCATTTCATCACCAAGTAATGTTTTGTATTCTGATTTGTCATTATTTCATTGTAAATGAATTTTACTTATAGGAACATATTCATTTATTCATTTAAATGAATTTTCATTTAAATATTCATTTAAAGAAATAATTTTAAGTATAGCAAAATATTAAAGTCTTTGGTCTAAGGAAAAGAAAAACAATTATGCTTTGAAGAAATTCAAAATAGTGTCATGAATAAAGTTACAACAATAAAATTAGGTTAGTTAGATGAAGGCCATGTTTGAGAGGAATGGATTTATCTGCTCAGGGAGTTGTCAAACCTAGTTTTGTTGTCTTCTAATGAACAATAAGAAATATAATAATTAGTTTATGAGAAAATCCAATTTTTGTTTTTCATTGAAATCTTTTTTTTTTTTTTTTCATCCTCATAGGGCAATCCCACATCCCCGAGGTCATGCACACTTGGCAGCACTTGTCAGCCATGACTGTAAGCTATTCATATTTTCTCTCCTATTTGTTAGGGTTGTTAAAAGAAAATGTGATTTTTGTTTTTGGTGCTAATGCAAGATAAGGAATTGAAAGTACTTTAGTTAAACCCTTTCATTAGATTTGACATTAAGAGAGAAGAAAAATCATTATTTTGTGAATTTACAATTTCTCTGAATATATACTTTGGATACATTCTCCTAGTCTGGATTTTTCCCTAGGACTGACTTATGTGTCCTTTTCTTCTCTAATTTCTGTTTTGTTGATTGAATTCATAATGTTTTAGCCAACAAAAATCCTCTATAAATATACTGTTGTATTATATGCATTGATCTTTTCATTCTTTAGGTTAATCAAGAAATAATTATATGTTGTTCATTAATAGATCATTCATTACTTCTAACACAATTATATACATATACACATGCATCTATAATATGCATACCATATTTTAAATATATATTTCAGTTAAAATTTATGTAATGTTTATAACAAGACTAAACCGCTATATTGAAAACAAATAAAACAAAATTCCTTAAGACTTCCATTTGAAATTTAGTTTGATCTTTTGATTTTTGTGGGAAGTAGAGTTGAGAAGTTTTGTTTTTTGATTGCATAGAGGATCTTTCATGGTTATAACAGAATGGTTTTATGTTATGGGGCTTGGAGATATGTTGATTTTTAAAATTGAATTCAAAGGATAAAGACGTTTACATACAAGAATTAAGTGTCGTATCCATTTGGAAGATAATTTGTAGTAGATTGATGAAATCTTGGCAACAATTTGTAGGAAATGTTTATGTTTGTTGAGATTTCCTGAAATACTTAATCATTTATATTAAGTAAAACTATACATCATATTAAATAAAACCTACAGATTTTAAAAGTTTATATTTAGTGCACAGTAATTAGAAGTAGTTAGATGACAGTGAATAGATTACCAGCCCTGTAGTCAGGAGGACCTGAGACTTCCAGACCTAGCTTTGTTTTCTAGGGCAAATTACTTAATCCTGATTGCCCCCTCTTCCTCTCCCACCTCCCACCTCCCACCACAAAACAAAACAAAGAATTGTCAAAATTGTTTCTAGAATGTTGTCTTTTGCAATATTATGATTTATTTGTTGTTGTGGCTTTTTTGTCTTTTAGCTTACAACTTTTCCCATAGAATAGATCATTTGTCTTTTGGTGAACTTGTTCCAGGAATTATTAATCCATTAGATGGAACTGAAAAAATTGCTATAGATCGTAAGTATTTTGTTTGTATTCATTAAATCATTATATAAATAATAACATCCTTTCAGATCTCTTCCTCATTTGAATAACAAATGTCTTAAAAAAGTAGAAGATAGTAGTGAACATTTTTTAAAAGTTACAACATAGGCTTTAGAAGGAAATGCTAAAGAAATTATAGCAGTTTAGAAAAGGGACAACATAGAAGAGTTTTCAAGTATGTGGAAATTGCTTTGCATTAATGCTGCTGTTTTCTGTTCATTAAAGGCAAAATAAAAACTTGGGAAGAAATACCTTAGTTACGAATTTTAAAGTTCAGAAGTACATTGCTAGGTTTATAAAAGCATCTGTGGAATTTTTATAAACCATAAAGATTTCTTTTTATGGATTATTTTAGTTGTAGTCACAGAATTAAAAAAACAGATTACCTAATGTCTTCTTATTTCTTGTAGCATTCAATCCATAGTACTTTTTATTTCTGATATAGATACGCTACATACACTTTAAAAAAAAAAAATCTGTTATACAAAATCGAAGTCAGATGAACAAATTCACTAGCGGATCTCTGAATCACTGTAGCCTCTTAAATATAAAATTGTATAAAAATATTAAATATCTATTATAGCAGGTATATAATTGGAGAATTTACATTGGTCACTATCTCAAAATTAAACCACAAATTGCATATATTTTGATGTCCACAGAATATGTATCTTCAATAATATGTCCAACAATTATCTAATGCCTCTAAAATTACAGTTAAACAGACAAACTTATTTGTTACTCTTTGGTAATCTAAGGGAGGTGTTAACTTTATTGAAAAAAGATGATGAATGCTGTTTTTTAAGTTCTATTTTTTTTTTTTTGATTGACTCTTTGGAAAGCTTTTCTCATTTTATTCTAGACAACCAGATGTTCCAATACTTTATCACAGTTGTGCCAACAAAACTGAATACATACAAAATCTCTGCAGACACTCACCAGTTTTCAGTGACAGAAAGGGTAAGTTAACTTCAAAGCCTAGCAAAATGATCTGGTGATAATTTTCTAATGGAAGAAAAAAATTGAACTTCAGTTAAGGTTTTCCTTAAATTCAGAGCTTTAAGAGAATTAGAACTAATGTGTTCACATTTGGCAAATAATTTAATACTAACTGTAAATGTTTTTTCTGTATTTGTTACATTGTAAAATTTCAGTGCATGGAAAAATAGATTGATTTTGGTTTTTACGTCCTAAAATGTTGATCCAGAAGTTGTTTAATTTTTTTCTATTAAGTAATTTATTTTAGGACAACTAAGTGGTACAGTGGATTGAGCTCTTGGGATCAGGAAAACTCATCTTCATGAGTTCAAATTTGGCTTCAGACACTTAATAGCTGTGTGATCCTGGTCAAATCACTTAGCTTTATTTGCCTCAGTTCTTCATATATAAAGTGGGGTGGAGAAGGAAATGGCAAACCGCTCCAGTTCATTGGCCAAGAAAACCCCAAAAGGGGTTACAAAGAGTTGGAAGTGACTGAACAACAATGAAAATTTATTTTAATCTCATATAATTAACTATTCCAAAACATGTATTCCTTAATATGTATATTTCCTTTAACAAAGATCACAACTTCTTCCTGGTTGAGGAGGAAACTGCTTGCTATGTGCCAGGAACATGCTAAGCACTGAGGATATGAATAGGAAACAAACAAACAAACAAAAAAAAAAAAACATTACTTGCCCTTGAAGAGCTTATATTCTGTTGGGGGAAGACAGCACAGAAAAGGGAGTTGAAAAGTGGAGGGATGGGGGGGTGTTTGGAGTAAAGGTACCAAATGAAGGTTTTGAAATCTAGAGGAAGTCAGGAACAAGAGCCTTGAGAATGAAGGCAAGCCAGTCTTATATCCCCTATAAAATTAGGCTTCAAGAAGAACTCACTATTGGGAGAGGGGGCAGCCCTTGTGGAGGAATATTCTATGCTTAGTGTATATAAGGAATAGTAGACTGTTTTGAGGTGATGAGACCTCAAGCATTAAGGTAGCAGTGGAGGAGGCATGATTTTGAAGTCCAGCGGAAGTTGGTAACACGACCAGAAGGAAAATAGCATGAAAAGTCCTTTTACCTGGTAGATAGACATATAATTGATGAGCTTTTTTGTGTTAATTTAGTCTTTAAATTCCATGCGCATAGGCCCACAAATCTTTCTGATTCGTGATAGGTCCTGCCAAATCTTATTCTTTAGTAATATAGATGGACTTGAGTACCCAATATAACGTACATGCCATAGTGAGGTTACAGAATAAGATACTATTAGAGAAATTTTGGTCACCTTCAACTGAAATTTAATTTTAATTCCTTAAAAATATGTAGTTTTCATAGATATTAAATAGAGCAAATTTTCACTTATCTGCGGACAAATGATTTGCTTTACATACCTGTGTGCCTTGAAGCTGGGAAAAGAAGAGTATTTATGGTTTCATTCTTACATTCATTGTGTAACCTAAAAAAGAACTGAGTAAACCACACTTCTCCTCTACCCACTCTGATGAGTGGAAGAAGGATTTTTTTAAACTGTTGACTATAACATGACATAGGTTATGCTGAAAACATGACTAGACAGGGTTATATTTCATTTAGAGAAGAAATAAGGTAAAGTGGTGGATTCCTGAGCAGCCTTGCCACTTAATGATGAATGTTTTGTTAGCTAGATATGCTAATATGTGGAAAAATACTTGCTCTTGCTACTCAGTCACATGGCACAATGATAACTGTTTTTAAACTTTGTATACCTATAGTCCCTAAGAAAGATTGAGGCTGGTGGGGTTGTTTGAGTTCCAAAAGGACCAAAAACTTATCAGTGTCTGCATTAAGTATGTATGGCACCAATATGTAAACGCTTAAAGAAGGAATACTACCTAGTAGCCTAAGAAGAAATAAATTGTCTCATGTAGGGAAAAACGATTACATTGAAGATTCCAGGTGCATCAGTATTGGGATTGGTCCAGTGAGTAGTTGCTATATTTCCAGCTGAATAAGATAAGGATTTATTGGTTCTCTTTCCTCTCTCCTCCCTGTAATAAAAAATAAGCCTTAAAAAAATTTTGAGATGTAACATTTTAAATTTTGCTGTAGTATTTTAGAAGAATAATAGTAGTAGGTAATTAGAACTTGTATTATTCTATTTAACATTTACCTGAAGGAAAGAATTAATTGCATTATTGTGATTTTTATTTTTTAAAATTTAGCTAAAATGGCTCATGGAAAAGGAATGGGCCCTTGTCCTTCCACGTAGTCAGACCCTTCCACGGGTCAGAGAATGGCACCTATGCAGTTTTTCGGACCTCTCTTTGTACCAGGGAAGAAGTTTGAATTTTTTCTTTTTCTTTTATGAGGTGTTTACAGTATCTTGTTAAAAAACTTAGGTTGATGTCATATAATACTTAACCTTTTTTGTGCCATCTGCTATTCTTTACATGTTATTTGTGGCTTCTGCAAAATTCCCCAAAAGTTCCTGTTTAATTTCTTAAGCCATGTTTTATCAAATTGACAATGGGGAAAGTGACAACGTATAAGCAATAACTATTCTATAGTAAAGTATTTGGAATTATAAAAGGATTTACATGAGAAAATGAATCTTTTTTGAGACAATATAGGGATGGACAGAATGGAATATCATTGATTGTTAAAAAATATTGATGTTGCAGATATAATATAAATTTTACAGCTTGCTTATCTTTAATTCAGAGACAGATACAAACTATCCCCTGATATTTGGATATTAGCTCAAAAAAATCTAAGTAAATCTAGTACAGTTATCACCTTCAGTTCTTGATCTTCATATTTTCTCTTATAATGAGAATATGGAGTATAAGTAGCTTGTTCCAGTGATACTATTTTACTTTTGGTGGGATGTAGAGTTCTTTTTTTGCTGCATATTTTTGGCAAGGAAGTCTTACTGAAAGTGGCAGATTATAAACTTGATCAGTAGATTTGGTGATATTAAAACCCTTAGACTTGATAGATTTTTTTTTTAATGTGGAGATATTTTAGTTTAACAAACACTTAGCAGGACATTGTGCTAGTTATATAGATTTTTAAAAATTTAGAATATCCTTCAGGAACTCATACTATAAGAAGAGGAATAAGATATGCAGAAATAATTGCAATATGAACAATAATATGATTAATGCATAGGAGAAGCGAGGCTTCATGGGAGATTTTGGGTAGGGCAGGATCCTGTCTAGCAGTGTATATTAGGAAGGGCTTTATTAAAAAAAGATAGTGAATGAGCTAAGCTAGGCCTTGAAAAATGTTGGCAGAAATAGTTTGAGTCTGGGGAAAATGTTGGACATTATGTTTAAAGAGTTTGTATTTTATAACAGGAATTTTGAGAATCAGTAATGTGATCAAACCTCTGTATACCAAAACTATTTTGACAGAATATGACAGATAAATTGGTGAAGGGTGAATCTAAAAATTATCAATTAACAGTAGTTTCTCTGTGAAGAGATTGATTTAACAGGAAAGTGTCTACCATGCAGCAAGAAATCCCTATACTTTCTTAAGATCATCATCCTTCTTTTGGTTGTTTGATTCAGTGAGGAGTGGGAAGGATCTTGTAGCTATATAGAGATGAACTAATTCTGTGTCAGCTTCCAGAGAATTCATTTTTTTCTTTTCCTTAGACTCCAGGATTCTCATCATAAGCTTTTCCTGATCTGTAAACTCTGAGCTTCCTGGACCTTAGGGCTTCTGAGCTTGTTTGATTCTTGGAATTGAAGAATTTGTAGAACTTAATCCATAATTAATTTTCTGCCTTCTGCCTCTACCACTTTTACTCAGTATTAGATTCTGGTGTCTGTTCTCTTTCCTCCTCCCTTGAGATTACAAGAATACTTTTTCTAGGATTTTTCCTTTTTTAAAAAATATTTTTATCACTGTTTTGTTTTTACATTACATTTATTTATTAACACATACTTACTCACTAAGCTATCCTTCCCTTGTTAGAAACATTTTTTAAAATGCATTAAAACCAACTAATTTTTGGCCTTTGATAGCATATGCAGTATTTGAATCCCTTACCTTCCTGCCTTTGTACCAAGGAGCTGAAGTTATTTTTTTCTCAGCTCTTCCATAAGATAGGGCAGTTTTGGTCATTATAATTACTGTGTACAGATTGCTTTATACATTGCATACATTATTATCCTGGCTGTACTCTACTCTGCATCAGTTTTTATAAGTATCTTTTTTATGTTCTTGTGAATTCTTCATATTCATTGTTTCTTATAGAACCATGACATTTCTTATATTAATGTATCACTTGTGAACTTCCTTGTCTCTCTTTTACATTTCATAATCTTTTGATATCATCTCACATTCTTTTCTTTACTTCAATTTCATATGAAGAGGTGGTACTTCCCAACAACACCAATCATTTTACAAACACTCTTGATCTCATTCTTTACTATTTTCTCTGGCAGATTGCCTTCACAATCATGGTATATTTTTCCCTCTCCCATATCTTCTCTCCCCCCTCTCTCCCTTTTCTTCTTCCCTTTCAAAATTGTGTGCTTTTTTACATTTTTAAAAATGTTTCAATAGCTTGTGTTCTTTGGCATTATTGTTGCTATTCCCCTCCCAATTAAAAGTCAGAACAAGGGAAAAATCTCTGGCAAACACATTCAAGCAAAATGAATTGATAGAGTGGTGGCTAGGGACCAAGACTTCATTTTTTTTTTTCTTTGTATCCAAATTGTACCAATATTTGGTACATAGACAGTTGTTTCCTAATTAGTTGATATGCATTTGTGAAGGAAGTTTCTTCATCTATCTAATGAAATCAGCTGCTCTTGGAATTAAAATAAAAGTCTAGTAACTATAATGAGCTTTAAAAAGTATTTGGGGCAGGAAAGAAGAAATCGAATAGAAGCATTGGAGATATAGACCTGAGGTATTGATGTGAAATAAACGTCTTCTCTCGTTTGTTATCCACTTTAATTCACAGGAGCTGTTCTCTGCCTGAATTCCTTAGTACTAGCTTATCAGTCAAAAAGTTAAAAAGCAAAGAAAGTTGACTACATAATGTTGACATAGATTATCAGTCTCTCTGCCTTTTTCCCCAATTTGGTTGCTTTAGGAACGTGCCATTAACCATGCAGCAGGAAGCCATGGGGTATCTGGAATATTTATGAAATATGATCTTAGTTCCCTTATGGTAACAGTGACTGAAGAACATATGCCATTCTGGCAGTTTTTAGTGAGACTGTGTGGTATTATTGGAGGAATTTTCTCAACAACAGGTAATACAACATTTTTGTATTTTATTTATGGAAATGGTGTTTATTATGAAGAGAATATTGGTTGGGAGTCATAAAGGAGGCATAGTGAAATAGAAAGAATGATGGATTTAGTGTCAAAAGTCTTGGATTTAAATCTCTGCTTTATCATTTAACTTCTCTGGGCCTCAGTTTCTTCACATGAGCAAAAAACCCAGTTTGGAATATATACATTTGTGGTCTCTTCTAGTTCTAAATCTATCATACTATGACCTGGGTTTGAATACTGGTTCAAAAACTGTGTGACCTTTGGTTAAGACTTTCTGATCCTCTGTTTTCCATAAAATGAGGATATTAATACAAATGTAATCTGTTTTACTAGTCTGGTTTGAGGAAGTTTTGTAAATTATAAAAGCACTATATAAATGTGAGTTAATATCAACCTGTAACAGTATTTTAACAATAATTTATAATACTTTAATACTAATTTTATAATTTTAAAATTTATACAAAATTTTAACCTAATGGCAACTTAATTATTTTATGGTAATCATTTTATAAATTGCTTAGAAGATTAGAAATTAACCTCAGAGTTAATTGGGGAAATCATCCTGTAATGAAACTAGATAGTATATCATAAGTTTAGTGTTTACTTAAGTTGCTATTACAAAGATGAAAAAGATTGTAATTCTGATAACTTGGTATAATTTTTCATAAGAAAGGCTATTAAACAAGAAGAGTATACTTTTGTCTGGAATATTAATTATGTGCTTCTTAAAATTGCACAATCAGAATAGTAGGTTATTTGTATTTCTTGCCCATCATTTTTTTAAATTCATGGTGATGGGCATACCATCTTTTTTCTTATAAAAAACCATACTGCCACTTGGGTAAAATGTAATGTTGCAATATCATTAACTTCTCAAAAGATATGAAAACAGCCCTCTATTTTTACTTGGGCAGCTTTTCATAAATATAATTGAAGAAGTTGGATTTTGAGGGCCTAGGAACTCTGTGACTTTATTTGTTCATTAAAAATTTTTAAAAATCCATTCCTTGAAAATAATGGTTCTGAATTCTTAATAGCTGATAAATAAAATATGTCATTCATAAAATTATTTGCTCTTTTCCACCCATTAATCTATACTTGTCCAATTAGTTGTTTATTCTTTAGATGGTAATTCAGGAATAGTTTTAAAAAACTTGTTTTTTGACAGTGTATTTTTGTGTACTTATTCTTAATTACAGGTATGCTACATGGAATTGGAAAATTCATAGTTGAAATAATTTGTTGTCATTTCAGACTTGGAGCCTACAAACCTGTTACTTCTGTAAGTAAGAATATTAGAACAACCATCTGAGTACCAGTATTGTATTTCATATATTGTGATACTTCAAATAGAAGTAGTGTCACAGTTTGGAAGATCTGGGTTCAAATCTAACCTCTCATACTTGCTGATTGTGTTAAAATTTTAAGAGATGATAATCTTCTGTCTCTGGCATATGTTGAGGATAGAACAGTTGTTCAATGATCTGCATTGGTTTAATGAGTTTTGTTTATTTGAGTACTTCTCTAACTAGTGAAATCACAGATGTGGGCAAAAAAAGGATAGACTTTTTGTGGGCCCCCATTATATCCAAATTTAAAAGAAAATAAAGTTTCAGTCTTTACATTGACTACATTTTACAAGAATTAAAACTAACAATTTGATCTTTTCCTGTTATATTTTCTAGGTCCAGGATGGCCACACAAACAACCACTTACCTCTTAGAAAAAATAATATACATAGCACCTCCTGAGAAGAGGAAAAAAACTTTTTGCCTGACAGAAAAATCATTTTTTAAAAATATTAAATAAAGTGTTGTGCAATATGTTCAAAGAGAAAAAAGTATGAATGGGAAGGAGAAATCACACTATAAAAAACAAACTTCTGTGTGTTGTGTCTTTTACAAATTTGTTAGAAGAGGTTATGAGGCTCATCTCTTGATTGAACCTACCAGGAGAAATTCTGTGAAGAAAATCCCAACTACTACTTTCACAGCAGATGGGCAGTCAGCAATAAAATCAGACCATTCTTATTGGTGAGGTAGATTCTTAAAAGAAGATCAAACTGTATTTGAATAAAAAAGTAGTAGGCATGAAGAATTCCTACATGTTGGAATGAAAATATGTTCAAAGTTAGTTCAGATGCTGAAAATCAGTGATTGATCCCACTGTTAATAAAGGAAAAGAACAAAAATAGCTCCTATGTATAGCCTTATTAATATTAAGCCATACTAATAAAAAGATTCCATTGTATTAAGGGTGATCAAAAATAAGAATTGTGACCTAAGAAATGTCACTGTAATTGGATCTTAATTATCTAACATTGCTCAAGTCAGGAAGGAGATAGTCGCTATCATGACAGTGATGCTTAAGAAATGTAACTTAAGTACAAGTTCTTACTGACAAAATTTGAAAACTCTTGGATAGTAGTTGGCAAAACTATTTTTTTTAAAAAAGTGCTATTTTTCTTTATTTGATCAGTTCCTTTGCAAAGACTTTATACCTAAATGTATAAAGTTTAAGGAGTTTAAATTGAAAACAGTGTATCTATATTAGTGAGAATTAATCTTATAAAGGAATTAAGACGTGGGCTTGTTATATTTATGTCTGTGTTGTGTTGACTTAAGTTAATTTATTCAAGCAATATAAAGTTAAAGAGCAAGTCAGAAGGAGTCAGCATTATGCTTATAGAAAAGATGTAGGAGTTGTTAGATATCAAATGAAGGAATGTGATTTATAACATTCGTGGACTTCATTTCCTCTTTTGTAAAATGATGGGATGTGACTAAAGTCACTTTCAACCCTGAAGTTCTATGGGACAAAGAAATAAATTGCTTTATTAATATTAAGAATGTCAGGCCTTAGGTTTATATTTTTGCAAAGTGTGCAGTATGTAGCTGTAACCTTAGGGTAATTAAAAATAGCTGTAATACAATAAAATCAAAGGTAAAAAAAGATTATAATTTGAACTACCATTCAAGGCTATATTTTCCTTTTCAATAAACATGGCAAACTTTAGTTTTCCTTTTGTAATAAATACTTAAGGACTTTGGAAGAAACATTTATTCATTCCCAAAATTCCAACCATTATGGGGAAAAAGAACATGGAAATCTTCCAGGTAAGTAATAGCCCAAATTAGGCATATGGTACTATAATAAACTGGAAATTAAGTGGTGGCTTTGTAGAGAATGGTCTATTAGAAGATGATAAACAAAGAGTTATCTGGTAGGCTTAGGAAAAAAGGTAGGGGGAGGGAATCACTTTTTTTGAAAATGTTGACAATTTCATCTAAAGCAGATTATCTAAAGGAACTAGGTTATGGTAGGGTTCACATCTAACAGTCACTTTGCAGAAAATAAAAGTACTGCCATGAATAATAATGCTTTTTTTTTTTTTTTTTTTTTAAGTAAAAGCTCCTTAATTAGGTTCATTTTATTTCTTTAAAGAAGTTTGATCCTAGGATTTTGGAGTTTTGAATGACCCTTAGTTGGATTCAGTGTAACAAAGTATTAGAATTTTACTTTAAAGAACAATTTGTAGCTTGTACTTTATTAAAATATTTTAAAAATCAGAACTTATGCTATAAAATTTTAATGAATTTAGTTTAATGCAATTTAGTTTTGTTTCTCAGAATTCCCAACACAGTACTGTAGATCCATCAGTTTGGTTTCAAGAGTGTAAGAAACCTGATATAATAGTTTTTTAAAAGGCATTTTACAATTGCTTAAATTCTTTTTTTTTTTTTAATTTTATTTTATTTGCAAAACATATGTATGGGTAATTCTTCAACATTAACCCTTACATAGCTTTCTGTTACAGATTTTTCCCCCCAACTCCCCACCCTTCCCCTAGATGGCAGGATACTCACTACATGTTAATTATGTTAAAATACTTGACAAATCGAATATATGTATACGTATTTCCAAACTTATTGTTGTTCAAGAAAAATTTTATCTACACGAAAGAAATCAGATAAAGGGTAAGCAAATATCAATCAAGAGTATGAGAATGTTATGTTGTGGTCCACATTTCACATCCCTCTCTCTGGATGTATATAGCTTTCTTCAGTGAACAATTGGAAGTGGTTTGAAACATTTCATTGTTATAGGGAGCCATGTCCATCAGAATTGATCATCATATAGTATTGTTGCCATGTGTAATGATCTCCTGGTTCTGCTCATTTCACTCAGCATCAGTTCAGGCAAGTCTCTCCAGGCCTCTCTGAAATCGTCCTGCTGGTTGTTTCTTACAGAACAATAATATTCATATACCATAATTTATTCAGCCATTCTCCAATTGATGGGCATCTATTCAGTTTCCAGTTTCTAGCCACTACAAAAAGGGCTGCCACAAACATTCTTGCACATGTGAGGCCCTTTCCTTCCTTTATGATTTCTTTGGGATATACGCCCAATGGAAATGCTGCTGGGTCAAAGGGTATGCAGAGTTTGCTTTTATGATTCTTAAGGTTTTGCATCTGTACTAATAAGAAAGCTGAATTATTAGTTTCTTTAAATCAAATTTAGTTTTCCCACTGATATTCCCCAAGCAGAGGAGTAATCCTTTTGAAAAGGGATTATTATAAGGCTGTAGAAAGAATAAGTCTGGGTTACCTGTTTGGTAGTAGTTATTGTCTGAAGTACATCTGTGAAAAGTTATCCTCAAGAAGTGTTTTTTTCCTTTGCACTTTGTGATTCTACTTATAGGAACTTTCCCTTTGACCTTGATCTTTCCTTTAGTTCTTATAGCTATATTAATCTTTCCCCCCTCTAGATTTTTAAAATGTCTAAAAAAGAAGTAGGCAGAAGTTCTAACTTTTGTTTAACATTATCCACTGCTTGAAAATATTGCTAAGATAACGTGTTATAGTTTGAAAATTCTTTAGTTTAAGACTTCAGTTTCTATGAAATCAATTTGTTTCATCAGTTTTTCATGTTGATTCAAAACAATAGCTCTACAAATTATTTTCAAATTTACAAATTATTATTTTTAAAAATGAACTAAAGTTTATGTATTTTTTTTGCCACATCTTTTTAATCCCCAGATCTTTCCCTTAGAATCTTACTTCACAGCATAAACAATATAAGGACAAGAAAGAAAAATTCTTTAAAACACATCAATGTGAACATATTTTTAATCCCCAATAAGTTTTAAAAATTAACATATTTCCTATAATATTGCATGTTTTTTATATATCTATTTACTTCTTTAACATCAGTAATTCAGGAATGATACTTAAATATTTTCTACTGCTATATTATAAGCTCTTGATTCAATTCTAAAACTAAGTTCACATTCAAGATGTACACATTATGTGCAAGAAGAATTTTTAAACTGAATTTTAGAACCTTATAAGATTTCAAGAAACCTTTTGAGTAGAACTTTAAACTATTATTTTGGTTTCAGCCCTGCATGGCTTTCTTCAATTTTTGGTATGATAGGTGTTCTTTCAGCTTCCTATTTTAGTGCTTCCAAAAAATGGGCAATGTACATACATTATTTCTTCTGGAGTTTTGTGTGTGATTTACAAGAGTGTGCCAAGCACTGTGTTGTCACTTTAGGGTCAGGTTATTTTTTTTTTTTTTAAAAACCTCGTGTTTAAAAAAAAAAAACAACACAACATTTTTCTTTGAAGCATTTCTACACAATGACAAGGTAATTTTGTGTTATTCTACAAATCTAGACCAAAATGCTTTGTTTTGTTTGCTTTTGGGTTTTGTATTGTTTTTTAGGAATAAATGGGTAGAATTGAAAAATTAAAAAGAATTCTTCCTCATGACCTGGGACATATGGAATAAATAGAATGGTGAACTATAAAACAACTAGTTTGTCCTTTTGATCTTAGCATAAAAGAAAATAGTAAATCCTTAGAGATACCTTCTCTCATGACAACTGCTTAAGTAAAAACCTAGCAAACATTTTAATGTAACATTTAAGCCACATTTTTCGTGTATGTGAAACTGATTCCTCATAGGATTAAAGACTTACGTTTTCCTTTCTTTATAGCAAGGATTGGCACCAAAAATGTGGGAAAATTGGGGGTGAAATTATTAAGGTGCTGTCCAGTGAAAAAGGTTGAATAAAATAGGTACAAGAAAGTACTGTACAAGAAAATCTTCAAGTACTTGTGTGTCAGTAACATTTTTACTCATTTTTAAAAGAGGGAACTGGGATATTTAACTTACACAAAGCTATATATGTTTTAAGTTTTCGGGGTAAATTATTTTTTCATCCAAGTAGCTGGAAAAACAATACCAATCCTAAATGAATGAAAATTAATCAGTACCTACAGTACACTTTTGATCAACTACAAACTTGTTAACTGTGCTTTTAATATTGTAAGAATAAACTCCAACAATTTAGCATCCTTAATTCATAAGCAGTTAAACATTTATGAGTAATGAGTACTAGAGGATACCTTTCCAAATGAAAGCAAGTGCTTATCTTTCTTTTTTGAACAAGTCACAAATCTAATTAATCCATTCTTACGGTTTCAAAAATATAATACTTAAGACTAGCCTGATTTCTGTCTTTCACCCCACCTACTTATGTGTAATTCCAGATTAGGGGCAGTGGATCAAATACATTGGAAATACTTGCTCAAAGTGCTCCTCTGGAAATTAGAAGAGTTCCATCTGGAGGCTTAACTCTGTTCTAGCTACTGTACTGAGTAAGCAGCTGTAAAAGGCATCAATCACTTCTTACTTGTGAACCATTATCAGGCTGTGACCAAGTGTTGGTTTTCTTTATTTCTTAATTTAATGATACCAGACTCAAGAATGAGCATCTTTCTAGGCTTTTTTTTTTTATTTTTTGGATGGAATACTGGGACAGTTCCCATTTACATTTTATGACAGTGTTATGACAAAACACTAGATAGGAGGTGACAAAAGAGACTTTAAAGTTTGGGACATAAATTTTGAGATGGGCAATGCCATGTATAAGCATTGAGTATTATATGCCAAGTGTAGACATAATTGAGCATTACCTTAGAATTAGGAAGGTCTGTCTTGAAAGATTAGCTATATTGTGGAAATCCCTTAACTTTACTACCTCCAGGCAATTCTCAAGGGCTAAGTTCCTGAATAGTTGATTTTTGGTAGATGGAATCTTCTCCCTTGGAAATTCATTACAGTTTGAGCATAGATAAATTTGGACCAAAATTTTTTTTTAAAGTTTGAGACTAAGTTTAAGCTGTTTGTTTACTGTCAGATAACACATATATAAGGGCTTAGGCAATATTCTGTTCACAGAGCAGATCTATTGTGAAGTTTATTAGATTAAATATAGGCCAAATGAAATATAACTGACAAAATGCTAATGATAAATAATTCTATAGCTAATATAATTTCTCATTTTGCTCCCCTCCCGACCTCCAAAACTGAACTTTTTACAAGGCAATAGTTTACCAGCTTATATGGCCTTTCATGTGATCTTTACATAATGAGAAGAGCTTTGACTGGTGTTAGGATTTGTATTTGGGTTTTTTTTTTTTTTTTGTTTCCTATATATGTGACCATGGAACTTTCACCTGTTCCTTTGGTTTCCTCATCTGTAAAATGAAGGTGTTAGATTAAATAGCTTCTAGATCCCATTTAGTACCAGCTCTGAGCCTATAATGTTTTGCTATGTACAGAATATTGGATAACTATCAAACCAGGCAGGACTTCATTTAAAAAAAAAAAATCTTTACCACTGATAGGCACTTTTCTCCCCCACATAATATCCTTTAAGGTTTATAAAGTATTCCCCCCCCCTCCTTTTTTAAAGGTTAAGAAACAGGTGGGGGACGGGGAAGATGGGTGTGTGTATTGGTTTGAGCTTAATTATAATGTTTTTGGAGTTGGGAGAAAAGCAAAGTGAGGGATAAAAGTAAAAAAATGCATAGCTGAAAACAAACCTACATACTTTGGATGTGGGGTGTTATTGCTTTATATCTCCAAAGTTTATTTAAATGTCTTCTTAGCGTGTGTAACAGTTCTTGTAAATGTTCACCTGAGAATGTTGCTAATAAGGTCAGAAATCATAATGTGTACAATATAGTGAATTTAATACAGATAAAAACATACTGTTGATACTTAGGGGTACCTAATTCTCCTTATTCAAAGAGTTGGGCAAGATGGGTAGCTAGGTGGTACAGTGGTTGAGGTACTGGGTCTTCAGTAAGGAGTTCAAATTCAGCCTCAGACATTTCCTGTGACCCTGGGCAAGCCACTTAATCCTATTTGTCTCAATTCTTTATCTGTAAAAATGACCTGGAAAAAAATGGCATTGTCTTTGCCAAGGAAACCACAAATGGGATCTTGGAGAATCAAAATATGATTGAAACTACAAGAAACAACATCCAAAACTCATGAAAACCTGCTCAGCATAATTGTATTAGCATTCTGTCTTCATGCTGCATAATATTAAATACATTTCAGAAACAGCATCATATATTGTAATTTTCCAGATAATATCACATGAAGAATAGACACTGAAAATTGTTTTAAGATTAAGTTTTCATTCTTTCTCAAAATATACTTATTATAGAGGATAGAGATCCTCTGGTCATTTGCCAGGTAAAAGGGCTTTTGAATTTGTATTCTTTAGAGCAGAATTTAAACTTTTTCTACTCATGATCCCATTTTACTGAAAATTTTTACATGACTTTGGCTATATAGGTATATAAAGTAAGTATTTAGTCAAACATTTAGTGATTTAAAAAACCCATAATTTTATGACTCTGATTCAGTTATGAGATCCCATATGGGGTCATAAGCCACAATTTGAGTTTTAGAAGATGAACACATGCCATTTCAGTAAAGGCCGTCTGATACTCAAATAATACTCCTTACCTGCTGTTCCTCAGCCATACAATTAACATTTTCCCACTCTGAAGATGTTTAATGATGAAAACCAAAATTTTGCATTGCTTACTCCTCCCCCCCCCCCCCCCCGATATTAAGCCAAAATATGTTTCCTTATACTTCTAGTTCTGCCCTGAGGGGCCATACAAATCTGAGTTTCCTGATTTTTCTATTCTGGATAAAGGAATAGAGAGAAGAGATCCCAATGAGATCTCAACCTCTTGAAGTTCAGTAAAATTGGCGGCGGGGGGGAGACAAGATGGCGGAGTGCAGACGACTCTCTGTGACCTCCTCTGACTTCAAACCAACAGCAGATTACGCCTCTGAACTGGTTCTGGAGTCAAAGCTCCCCCAAATACTTGGAATACAACACATTTCCAGCATAAGTTACCTTGGAAGAGCTTTGGAGCAGGTCTGTTTCAGACGGGCAGGGGATCGAGCAGTTTGCTGAGCTCAGGTGACAGTGCACAGCCAGGGCAGGAGACTGGGGCTGGGACAGAGCGTGGCGGGTTCTAGGCAGCCAGGAAGTCCCTGGGAGAAGCTTAGGCCACTTTGCCCTGGTTGCAAGCAGGTACTTTGGCAGATCTGCCTTTAGTAAAAGGTAGATTGAAAACCACTGAGAACGCAGGACCTAGTCAAGAGAGCCCAGCAGCGGAAGTAAATCAGTAAATTGTCACCCAGGACAAATTACCACAGCACTCCTCTAATTTTAGTCATCAAGCTTTAAAAAATGAGTAAGAAACAGAAAAGAACTCTCACCATAGACAGCTTTTATGTAGAGAAAGAAGGTCAGACCTCAGATCCTGAGGTTCCTAAAGGTAAAGCAACTCCAAAGGAAGCCATAAAGGCGGACATGAGCTGGTCCCCATTTCACAAGGCTTTCCTGGAAGATTGCATAAAGAATCTCAAATGAGTTAGAAGAAAAATGGGGAAATGAATTGAGATCGTTGCAAGAAGTGTTGTGCCTGTCTCAGTCTCCCTCAGTTACTGTCTCAGTCTCCCTCAGTTGCTGTCTCAGTCTCCCTCAGTTACTATCTCAGTTTCCCTCAGTTGCAGTATCAGTCTCCCTTAATTGCTCTGTCCCAGAATAGCAATCCCCACTTCCTGACCTTCAGAAATAATTGGACTCACATTCCAAAGTAATCATGAAACCTCCAGATGGCCAGCCTCGACCTCCCCTTATCTACCTATGTGACCCAGACAAGCCGCCTGCTTTGGCAAGGCTCCGTACTCCTAACCTGTCAGAACTGAATTTATGGTTTCCTTGGACACCAGATGTGTTCAGCTGTTCCCATGAGTTCTTTGTCTCCCTGAGCTATAGGAACCCTATAAAATGTTTGAAGTTCCTTGATGGAGCTGCTGTGTACTTTGTATTCAGTCAGCTAACATGGCTGTGGCTGTGTTGGTCTCCAGGGTGGACTTCGTGCTTTGAGACATGAGTCCCACCAGTCCTGATCCATAGCTATGGATTCTGAACTCTCAATTAACATCAATAAAGCATTACCTAATTTCCATGTGTGATACTGCCTCAGTTTCTCCCTGAGCATTACATTTGGAGGCCCCAGTGAGATCTGAGATCTGGGACCAGTATAGCATATGGAAAATAGCAGGTCTCCTTCTGCAGTCTTGGGGCAGTTGGATTTGGGCTCTTTGTTTAGGGAAGGCCAGCCCTCTGGCTTGTTCCAGAGTCCCACAAGGAGAGCAGCTTCAGCCGTGGCAAGCGCTCAGGGAGGACACCTCCATTTGGCCATAAGAGAGTCTTTTTGAAATTCCTGCAGGGTAAGTATGGTCTGTCTGTCTGTCTGGGGTGTCAACACATCTGTCTAGGCTCAGAAAACAAAATGAGGGGGAAAAAAGCGCAAATTAGGAGCTGACGAGCTCAACTAATTGCCCCCTCTGGAGTCTGAGCGAAGTCAAGAAGACATTCCTGAGGTCACCTGGTTAAAAAAAAAATTGGGGGGCCCTACTTTTCTAAGTACCTGTGGCTTTAGCTTGGGAGAGCATCTCCCAACCCTGAGAGCCTTTTTGAAAAGCTCAATTTGAATATCTAAAGAGGGAGTGATGGTTATCTTGCCTCCCCTTGAGCAATGGTAATTTGCCTGTCCCTTCTCAGCGTCTGTTGAGTTGAAAGTTTGGAGCCTCCCCTCTCTTCTTGCAGTTTTCCTGAGAAGAGTAAAAGTTCTGTCTGTTTGTGCTTTAAGTTCCCCTCCCTTCTCTGCAATCCCCATGAAGAGCAGTCTGACTTGCTTTATATCTGTCTGATATATCTGTCTTGTGAACTCCCCTCTCCTCTCCCGGCTTTCCTGAGAGGAGCGTCTTGTAAAATGTCTGTGTAATTAGTGTTTGAGAGATCTCTGTGTGTTTTGTTGAATTGAAAGAGTTGTTTCTGTGTGTTTTGTTGGAGCTCTGATGTGTGTGTGTTGGTTTAAAGAGCTCTGATGTGTGTGTGTTGGATGTGTGTGATGCTCCAATAAGTTTTAAGAACAGGGATTGGGAAAATTTGGCAATTGTTCATTTCAATGTTAAAATGCTTGGGTTTTAAAATTTCTTATTGGAGTTATGTTTGCATTAATTTGAAACTAGCAGGGACAGAAAAAGTTTGGCCATTTTAAAATGCTAGCGAAGAAGTTCCCCCCCCCCCCCCCAAAAAAAAAGCCTGCTAGAAGAGAAACTGGGAATAGAGCCATAGAGTGGCTATAAAATTATTCTTTAGGAGATAACAGGAGATGCCTGAAGAGAAACAGGGAGAGAACAAAGAAAGTGGATGTTAATTAGTGTTGGAGACAAAAACTTGGGAGAAAAAGTTTTGGAAAAACTGCAGTTTAAAATTGTATATGTGTGTGTGTATACATACATATGAGTATGTGTGTATGTGTATATATATGCATACAACCAAATGGTAAATTAGTTTGCCTGCAACATTCAATTGGAATTTGGGAAATTTAGGTAAGAAAAAAAGAGAGAGAAAGGCCATATCTTTTTGGATTTATGGGTATTTGGTTTTTAAAATTACTGTTGCTTTGTGCATGCTAGATTGTTATTTTGGGTATAAGATCTTAGAAATTTGTCTAAATATTGAACCATCAATACTGTAAGAAACTTTTTAAAAGCTGTGTTTGATTTCAGATTGATAATAGCTTGTTGAAAAAGTCCTGATAATTTCTGTTACCTTCTGAACATGCTGGGTAATTGGTAAGCATTATGAGTTATGCTTTGAATTTTGTCACCTTTGATTTTGAACATGTGTGTGAGTTTTGTGGAATTATTTAGATGTTCACTATATTGTGAATCTTGAAAGTTTGGAGGGAAAAGGAAAGGGAAAAGACAGGAGATAAGAGATGGCTTTGTGAATGGGTTATGGAATTGAGGGATTAAAGAAAGGAGAGTATTTTGTGTGTATTTGGGAAGATTGACAAGAGGGAAAAAGAATGTAGAAGAAAGTGAAGAGGATGTAGGATACAGATTTTTTAAAAAAGGTTAGAGAGGTATTTGGGAACCGGGAAAGAGAGAAGGATTCGGCATTCTAAAAGTTAATTGAGGAAATAAAAGCTCAATGGGGGAGGGACAAATGGGAAGATTCTTTCTCAAAGGTTGAAGTTTAACTCTCTCCCCCCCACACTTTCAACTGTTTCTTTAGAAATGGAAATAAACTTGGCAATTTGTTTGCTTCAGGTTTAAGGAATATGATAACAAATGTGATCTGTAATTTGGTAAGGTTACTTCCAAAAGTTTAATTGATATTTGTAATTGATTCATTTATGTGAAAATGGGATATTCTGTATGAGTTTTAATTGGTTCTATTGAGTCATCTTAAAATTGTATTCACTGAAGGGATTTTGAGAAAATTAGTTTTTGCCTTTTGTGTCTCTGACTATGTTTCTGTTCTGAACAGTATGCAATTTGGACTTTTTATGTATTGGGTATTTTTAAAGGCTAAATGATCTGTAATGTCCACCTTATGAAACATGTCTTTGATATGAAAGTTAAGTCCCAGAAAGTTCATGGGACACATTTCTTACTGTTGTCAATATAAGGTCATGGTATATGCCTGTTTAGGATTTATCTGAAACTTTGGTTAGTGGGATTTGTTATTGGAGGTAAAATTTCTTGGGCTTGTAGCTGATATTGTTTAGGATTTTAAAGTTCCACCTTCTGTAAGTTACTGGGACAATTACTGGGAGTACAACTGAGTTAAGGCTATTTTATCCTGTGTCCTGTACGTGCTGAAGTCTCAGTTTTGACTGATTATGTTATGTTATAGCCATGTCCCTGTTTTTCTTCCTGTAACTGATTTCTGTGATCAGAGCAATAGTCACTAGAAATCATTGCTGCAATTTAAGTATGTCTTACCTTGCTGTTTCCAATTTGACTTTCTGTAATCATTATGCTTAGGGCACATGAATATTTAGCCTGGTCATCTGTCTGTTACTGGATATTGTGTCTGTAGGTATTCAGATCCTTAAAAAGTTTCTGCTTAATAAGAGAACAATTACCACAGCTGTATGTGAGATCTAACTTGAATGATTTCTTCAGTGGGAAAACAAAAGGGGGGAGGAATGAGAAATAATAACCAGGAAAGCTAGAGGATTTTTCCCAATAATACTTGAAATGGGAACCACTAGGGCCCCTTAGTTTCCTATTCATTTGGGCTTAGGTACTTCTGCCCCATTCCCACCCCACCAGTTTAAATGGAAGCCCCTACAGCAGTCCATTTTTCATTTTTTCTGCCTGCTTGATTTATTATTTAAACCCCAACTGGACTGTGATAGCTGGTTCTGCTTTAACTTTGAACCCCCTTATTCTGTTGGAATGGCCCTGGCAGACTCCGTTTCTGGGACCATTTTCTGATTCCTGGCGGTCTCTCTGATCCACCTCTCCAGTCCTGTAACCCCAGTCACTTAGCATTTCAGCATCCTATGTTGCAGTTGCTTATTATGCCTCTGGGTTCCTGGGTGCCTGCCTCGGTGGTCTGACACAGTGCACACTGACACTCTAACTCTGACACTCTGACACTCTGATCTGTAGCAGTGTTCCCCAGCCTGTCTGTTGTTCTGGGCGGGGACAGGTGGAGCAATTTGGGACTCACCCTTCCCCCTTGGAGTCTCTGACAGCCTGTGCAGCCCTGGAAGGGCTAGCACAAGCTACCTTGGGCACTGTTCCCTTGGCAAGCAGAGAGTTAAGTGCACAAACCACTGCAGACCTAACATTGAACTGCCCATCTCAGGCTGAGTCCCCTGGCTGAGATGGAGCTCCAGAACTGCAGAGGATCTGACAAGCTGGCAACAGGGAGGACTATGGAAGGCTGTTAAACAGCTCTGGGGCTATCAGGGAGAGACTTGCCATCGCCATAGGTCCTTGCACCTTTTCTAGTTTATTATCTGCTCCTGGTAGGGTCATTTACAATTATGGTGCTGAGACTTTCCAGGTATCTGAGGGCAGGTGGTTCAATGATTTGAATATTCAGAAAAGAGAGTGTGGAATGTTGTGCCTGTCTCAGTTTCCCTCAGTTACTGTCTCAGTCTCCCTCAGTTACTGTCTCAGTCTCCCTCAGTTACTGTCTCAGTCTCCCTCAGTTGCTCTCAGTCTCCCTCAGTTACTGTCTCAGTTTCCCTCAGTTACTGTCTCAGTTTCCCTCAGTTGCAGTATGTCTCCCTTAATTGCTGTTTCAGTCTCCCTTAATTGCTCTGTCCCAGAATAGAATCCCCACTTCCTGGCCTTCAGAAATAACTGGACTCACATTCCAAAGTAATCATGAAACCTCCAGATGGTCAGCCTCGACCTCCCCTTATCTATCTATGACCCAGACAAGCAGCCTGCTTTGGCAAGGCTCCTTACTCCTAACGTGTCAGAACTGAATTTATGGTTTCCTTGAGTTCCCATGAGTTCTTTGTCTCCCTGAGCTATAGGACCCTATATAATATTTAAAGTTCCTTGATGTCATCACTGAGTACTTTGTATTCAGTCAGCTAACATGGCTGTGGCTGTGTTGGTCTCTGGCCTGGACTTCGTGCTTTGAAACATGAGTCCCACCAGTCCTGATCTATAGATATGGATTCTGAACTCTCAATTAACATCAATAAAGCATTACCTAATTTCCATGTGTAATACTGCCTTAGTTTCTCCCTGAGCATTACAGAAGGATATAATGCCCTGCAACAGAGATATGAAAAAGACACCAATTCACTGAAAAACAAAATTGGCGAAATGGAAAAAGAAGTTCAGTAATATCCAGAGTAACTCAAAATACTACCCTAATTTCTCCTTAGGTAACAACTCTTCAAATAGTGAAGATCAAAGCACTTTGTTTTGCAGCTCTAATGCAGCTCCAGTCCCCTTTGCTTTATAAGTTCCAACTTATGAACCTGCTGTACCTCAGAACCCTTATAAATTAAAAGATTATCATGAAGCACTATATAAGTGATAATTGAAGGTATTCTGCCTGTCTAAATTTCCTCATCCCACATCCACATTTCCAATTCCCAAATCTTAGTGATGGTCTCCCCATCACATTTCTGTTCACTACTCAGCTGTAGCTAGTTCCAACATTTGTCACCACTTACCTATACTAATGTGCTGTTAGCTTCCCAGTTAATCTATCCATCTTGTTTTTCTTCATATGATTTTTTTCAATAAATTACAGTGGATTTTGATTAACTCTAGGACCAAATATTTCATCTTAAAAATATAATTTAGTATCCTATGTAAGTTATAACTCAATTGTCAATATACTTTGGAGGGATATGTGTTCAAAAGTTTTTGCTGACATATATAATCTAAAGGAGTCCACTGTTTTATGCACTCACCTTTTTAGTTCTTTTAAAATTTTAAGTTCCGGATTCCATCCTTGTCACCCATTCCCCACCCATCAAGAAGTAAACAATATGTCAACTATACATGTGAGATGAAAAAATTTCCATAGTAGTCATATTGCAAAAAAATAATAAAGTGAAAAAACTACTTCATTTTGCACTGAGAGTTTTTAATCAGTTCTCTCTGTGGAGATGGGATAGCATTTTTCCATCATGAGTCCTTTGGTTTTATCTTGGATAACTATTGATCAGAGTAGTCAAATCTTTCACAGTTGACCATCATAACATTCCTGTTACTGGGAACACTGACCTAGTTCCATTTCATTTTGCATCAACTGGTTATAGAATTAGCCATGTTTTTCTGAGACCTCCCCTTGTCATAATAACACTTCCATCACAATCATATGCCACAATTTTTTTTAGCTGTTCCTAATTGATGAACATCCCTTCAATTTCCAATTCTCTGCCACCACAAAAAGCTGCTATAAATATTTGTGTACATATATGTCTTTTTTTCTTTTTCTTTGATTTCTTTGAAATGTAAACCTAAGAACAATGGTACTAGATCAAAGGCAATACAAAGTTTTTTGGCCCTTGATCAGTTCATTAATGTACCTAAACTCCCTTTTTGTATCTTTTATCAATTGGTGAATTTTTATAAATTTATAATTTATAAATTTATCTTATGAATTTCATAAATTTCTGTAAATTTGACTCAGTTCTTTAAATGTTTGAGAAATGAGGACTTTATCAAAGAAACTTGCTACAGTTTTTTTTTTTTTTTTTGGATAATCATTGGTTGTAGTACCTTTTAGCAAAATGTTTCCCTGCTTATCTCTTTTAATTAGTTCTCTTTACGTTTTTTACTTGTGCTTTTTTTACATTTTTACTTTTGCTTTCTTTGAAGTCATGATTACTACCCTTTTTTATTTTAGCTGAAGCATAATATAGTCTGTTCTAGCTCTTTATTTTAGCTCTATATGTGACTTCTATGTGGGACAAAAAGACCCTAACTAAAAATTGACTGCTCAGAGACTTCTTCCAGTACAAACAGAAGGTTTATTTTGGTTCTCTTGAGAAGTGGAACAGTCTCTCCCCCAGAGGAGCTGGGGCAGGGAGGCCAATTTACACAAGTAATATGATTATATGGTCGAGATTACAGAAACATCCCTTCCTTTAACCCACCCAAACCCCAATTAAGCTTTAAAGTCATCAGTCAACTCAATATTTGCCTTTGGTATGCAGGTGGGTCTTTGTGGCACCAGGATCTTAATTAAGAAATAAATGTTTCTAATACCTTTGCTGGGTATATTATTAAGAAAAGGGGTTGATTAAGCAAGAGGGTTAAATATTCCTAAACTACTAAACTATTTTCAGGCATTACCTCTTATGAGAAACAGTTGAACAAGAGGTCAAAAGGGGTATCTCAAACATTTCTGCTGGAAGAGCAAATCTTGCCCTTCTCCCAGAGTTCGATAATTAATCAGAACCTGAACTACCCAAGGTTATTATTCTGAGAAGTCTTCAGTTTCCCATTTCATTCACTCCTATATACAACATGTTAGTTTCTTGTTTCGAATCCATTCTGCTTTCTGTTTTCATTTTATGTGTTAACTCATTCTATCCATATTCATTATTATGATTGCTAACTATTTCCCTCCATTCTCTTCTCTCTTTTGATCCTGCCCCTCCTCAAAAGTCTGCTTTGCTTCTGACCACTAACTCCTTTAATCCCCTACACCCTCACCTCTTATCCCTCACCCCTTCCTATTTCCCTATTGGGAAAGATAGATTTCTATACTCAGCTGAATGTGTATACATATTATGTCTTTGAACCAATTCTGATGAGAGTGAAGTTCAAACATTGCCCTCCACTTCAACATTTCCCTCCCCCCTACCTTCCCTGCCCCTACTACAAAAACTCTTCACCTCTTTTAAGGGGTAAAATTTGTTCCATTCATTCCAGTATTATGATTTATTTTTTATGCTTTGTCTATAAATTTTTAACTCCTAATAATGGAAAAGGCTTAGCAA